>JAAVUD010000186.1:0-68078 GCA_014898915.1 Fusarium chlamydosporum | reverse complement strand
ACCCCACACAACAAACCCCCACCCCCCCCCCCCCCCTTTATAGATCTCGTATCCCATCTCAAACAGTCCAAGACAAAAACCCGAACCGCCATAATAAACCAGCCAAAAATAAGCCTCAAGTTTCAGTCTCACTTTGGACCCCTGAAGACTAGTCGCCTAACAGCAACTACTGCACAAATTCTCCATATCTGACAATCTTCTGTACAGCAGCCATCGGCGACTTGGTCTCGAATTTCTCATCTTGATCCAATTGAATGCTCTCCTTCAGAACCTCGTCTCCACTGTAACAACCTGACCCAAACGCATGGAGCCCAAGCTACCTACCTAGGTAGAGAAGTAGCAGTAGCAGTAGCAGTACGGTAACAGAACCGACTTGCAACACCGCCCTGCGGGAACGGGAAGCCCCTCAATCGTCACCGCCCGGGCAACAATCCAATCCCCAGAAGCCCCTCCACTTCTAAGCCCGCCCAGACCCAAGCTCACCTCTACTTTACCTTGTCTAGGTTCAACGAGTAAGCTTCTCTCTTTTCCTCTCCTCCTTTTCCTTCTTCTCTTACTACACCTCGAATCTACTTGCCTAACACTTCTCTCGTTAGGTAGCCTCTCGATAGCATCACCCACAGCTTCTTTTACCACCCCACCCCTTCACCACCAGCATCGCCCCGCTCGCCCACCATGGCTTCTCACGACGACGATACCATGCCCGAGGAGACTCAGGGCTACAAGCTCTCTCAGCCCAAGCAGAGTCTGGCTGAGTACCAGCAGATGGGTAGGTCTACTTTCTCTAAGTTGTTCAAGGCTTCGCGATATGCGCAAAACATACTGCCTAGGCACATGTTGCTGTATCGCGACATAACATGGGATAATACACGATAAGCTTCTTTTCTTCCAATGCTGCTCGCTAGAGCTGGGATTGTAGAGATCCTGAAGCTCCAGTTACGCGACAATGGTGTCTGTTGAGAGCATGGACCTTGGTCCAGCTACTCTTCGATACGCTATCGTCCCATCCTTACCGCCTTGTCAATTCGATTACTACCGCCGCAACACATGCTAACCTCTCTATCATCTAGACGCCGGCGATGAGTCTCTCCAGCGATACAAGGAGTCCCTCGGTCTTGGTGGCGGTACCGACATCTCTGACCCCAACGACCCCCGAGTCTGCATCATTCTCTCCTTGACCATGGACTCCCCCGGACGTCCTCCCGTCACCATCGATCTCTCTACCCCTGGAAGCGAGACCACCCTCAAGGACAAGCCCTTCAACATCAAGGAGGGTGCCAAGTTCACCATGAGCGCCAAGTTCAAGGTCCAGCATGAGATTCTCAGCGGCCTTCACTATGTTCAGGTCGTCAAGCGAAAGGGCATCCGGGTCTCGAAGGATTCTGAGATGATTGGCAGCTACGCCCCCAACACCGACAAGCAGCCCACTTATATCAAGAAGTGTAAGTTTTACGTCAGGATTACCTTTCAGAACAAAGTATTGACAAATCTCTAGTCCAGGAGGAGGAGGCCCCCAGCGGCATGCTCGCCCGTGGTCACTACAACGCTATCTCTAGCTTCGTAGACGACGATAAGAAGAAGCATCTCGAGTTTGAGTGGAGTTTCGACATTGCCAAGGACTGGTAGATACCGGCGCCTTGACAGCACGGACCGACGACATAACTCAAAAATACATATCACAAGTCATGAGATAATGAGATACCTGAACATTTGGAGAAGAACATACACACAAAAACCCACATAAAGTCAAAAGAAAACCCCACTCGATTGGGGAAAGGCTTTGCTCTGCTTCCTATCATACGCTTGTTAACGACAGGGAGGATACCTGTGGCTAAATCTAGAGCTTCGATACAGCAGGAGAATAAAATGCCTATATACATCAAGTTCTATGCTATGCAACTCTATTCTTCAGGCCCGAATCGTAAATGCCTGCTTTGAAGACATGGTATCATATTGATGTGGATATCGTTAAGCCCGAGCTAGTAACTCCAGGGCGGTGTGTGTATGTGTGAGTGAGTTCTTTTATAAGAAGTAGTCTGGCAAGGCATTGCCATCGGCAGACTTTTCGTTTCCTGGTTGAAGGTCCTTGTGCACATCGTTTTCTGGTGCGGCTGCGAAAACGTTAAAGAAACGTTCGCCGGTATCGCTGACTTCGAGAACACTGGCCATATTTCCACAGCGATAGCAGTAGTTTGGCGCACTCCAAACAGTGCTTAGGCGGTCATCATATAGGACCTGAAATCCCTCCTGACAAAGCTGGTGAGCGCGTAGGATATGCGACATATTGTTGACGGCCAGGAATTTCTTAACGACCTGAGCTCCGAAGGTGTACCCCGCGCCGCGGGGCGATAGGGAAAATTCATCGCGTTCAGGGTCAGGGTCGGACCAGACGAGATCAGCCATGGGACCCTCGTGGGGGATCTCTCGGAAGCGGTCGATAATTTTAATTTGGTCGATCGAGTGAATGGATGGTGATAGACCTGGATCACATGTCAAAACAGTCCTCTCAAAACAGAGTTAAGCTTTATTTACCTCCGTGAACGCAGAAGATTTGATCGTTGATCACAACGCTCAAAGTCAAAAAGTCAAACATGTCGGTAAAATAGTGCCACACATTGGCGTTGCCATATTTGCGCGAGCACTCTGTGTAGAAGCCATAAGACTGTGTAACACCGCGCGACTCATGATTTCCACGGATCAGGTGCACGCGATTAGGGTATCGTAGTTTCAAGCATACGAGCAACGATATTGTTTCGACACTGAACATGCCACGATCAACGTAGTCTCCTGTTATACCCGATGGTGGTCAGCAGAGATACACCTTTATTCATCTCCAGCTCGTAGGCGATTTACCAAGGAATAGATAGTTGGTGTCAGGGCAGTAGCCGCCGATGCGGAAAATCTCGATAAGGTCGAAGAATTGTCCGTGAATATCTCCAACGACAGTGATGGGCGCGCGGACGTGAACAACGTTGGACTCGCGCATAAGAAGCTCTTTTGTCTTGGCGCAGACGGCCTCGATGACGGACTCGGCGAGCAACTCCTTGTTGTATAAGCGCGAAATGCACTCGTCGAGATCGACGGACGCTGGATAAGATACGTCAGCCGGGTGACCTCTTCGATCTGAAAGGGCGCTTACAAGGTAGCCCAGGCATTGTGGAATGATGAAGATAGTATAGGTGCCGAGTGAATAAAGTGAGCGATGCGGTAAAGTCGTTATTCAAGTGTATTGGTAGGGATCGAGAAGCGCGTATTGAAGGATCGGTATCATTAAGGGTGTCGGCGTCGAGTTCGGTTCCTGGCACGGATGATGTCTAGAGAAGAGCTCGGTGATTGTATCAACATGATCGGGGATCAAGGCAGTTCTATTCACATGAGTGCGGGGCGAAGTCGGTCGAAAGTAGAGCGAGAGTAGATGGTGTCGGCGAGGTTTCGAGAGGTGACGGGAGCTACGGCAGTAGAGATATTATGTACGTGGACTCGTGCCGTGATTACATATGCAGCATCTTGGTGGTTGATGTTGCTGGTGGTGGTGTGCTATAGGTGCTTTTCGGCGGTGGGATGTTTTACGTAGTGGCGCTTTGCTTAGTCGTTGCTGAATGACGGTACAGATACCTCGGCGGGAAAATGGCCCGGGCGACTCTCCCCCACACTTTGGACACCTAGTAACTTGAGTTTCCTGAAGCTTTTGATTATAGTCAGGATGAATGTTGATATTAACTGTTTCTAATTTTTCATAGTATAGTATAGTGTATTACATATGATAGAAGTGCGTGTACAATAAGTACTTCCTTAAAGGTTTTCAACCCAAACGTACCAACTCTATCCTTGTACAAGGTGATGATGGATGTAACAGGTTTATATCAGGATATGCAGTTCATTAGAAATATAGGCACTCAAAGGTTAAAGACAGACCCAATGTTTTATTTCCACGTTGGAGATGCACCACCATCATTATCATATCATATGCTGCTGTAATGTATTATTTTGAAGAGTTGCTACTCTCTTACGGAGTAGAATTCGTCTACTTTGAATGCATCCAAAAAAGACTGGTGTTTAAGGGTTAAGAGCTGATGCATTTTTAAATTGATTTATTCATACAGTTGCACAGGTATTAATAACCGTCAAGAATGAGTCCTGATTTGTTACGTGTACCTAGGTACTAGGTACCTCAGTAGGTAGGTAGGTACCTAAGATATGCTGAAAATATAGTGCTCGGGAATAGGTAGCTCAAAGTTTATTTCATTTTCAAACTTGCCTTCCTTCTTCTTTCTTTCTTCCTGGAGAAGTGGTCCGTGCATACGCGACAACCTCAGCATTGCCATCCACCAATGACTATCATCGCATCAATTATTACCTACCTCTGGTAATTGGATTGAATCTCATCGCCAATTTGGGTTCAAGATTCTCATTGCCTATTCATATTTCGTGCCCCTTCCCTCAATGGTCCCTGAATGAAGCCTCTCTGATAACCCGCAGAGCAGGTTCAGGGAGGGGGCTTTCGCATGTCGCGACCGCGTACTGGACTGGGCCACTGACAAGCTTGGGCTGAAGTATCCCAAAAGCATCGCTATCGCTGCCCTATTCGGCACTTTCATCGCTTCTCATCGCCTCTCAGTCGCGCCGAAGCCTCTGCTGTGGAACGTGTCACTGTGTCACTTGGTCCAGCCTCAGTCCACTTGCTCAGACTTGTTTCGGTTCCCTGGTGACCGCGCTTGAGCATCGCATTCTGCTGACGATCAAGTCATCTCACCGTCACTCTTCATTAGCATCCCACAAGTTCTAAAGACGTTGCAGAACTGTATATTCTGTACGGTACTTCCGTTGCTGTACTTTAAGATAGTGTCCTGTTTGGCTTGAACTTGCTATCTACGCAACTTGCGTCGCTTCCTCAGTCATGCCCAACACGGCTCCTGGCCAACCTCGGCCAGACGAGGCCCGATGCTATAACTGCGGTGCTTCTGGCCATTGGACTATTGCATGCCCCGAACCTACACGAGAAACTCCAGCGTAAGTGGTCATCCTGTCCGAGTTCCATCAGGGACTTGCAGATTTTAACTGGTCGATAGTGGTCTTGCAGCTTGGAGGAACTCCAACACTCCTGGACATGGCGGCAATAGGGATCATCATGGCGGTTCAAAGAAGTCCAAGGGGCCTATTATCACCAAATACGCTCCTGCACCTGTACCAGTACCGGCACCAGCAGTGACTCGGTATGGCCCACCTCCAGGTTACGGTCCTCCGCCTACACCTTATCCAGGAGGACCTCCCTCCTATCCTCCTCATTACCCTCCTTACGGCAGCTCAGCACCCAGTTATGCACCTGGATACTCACCTCCGGGTTATTCTAACCCTTATCCTCCACCTTCATACGGCGGTCCACCTCCAGGTCTACCAGCACCTCCTCCAAGACCACCGGGCACTTATACTTCCCCTCCGCCACCTCATCCCCCAGGACCGTCATCATACTCACGCGCCTACGGACCTCCTCCGCCTCATCAAGAACATACAAACTACGCTCATCAGCCTCATTATCCTTCGTACCCTCCTCCTGCTTCAGCACCATACGGCCAGCATGCTCCGCCGCCATCATATCCACCCCCTTTCCCTCCTCACAGCGCACCCCCGACATACGGGCATCCTCCACCTCCACGACCTCCTGTTCCATCCCCAGCACCACCTAAAGCATGGCAAAACCGGTCATCTGGATCACCTCCTGTACCACGTCAAAGTCCTGCATCAACATTGTCTCTGCCAGCTTCATTACCTCCAAAGCCTCCTTTACCCCCCAAACCTCCACAGCCTCATCAGCATGGACAACCCAATAGGGGTCGTCGAGACTTTCCTGATCACTCTCGCGATCATCGGAACAAACGTAAAAACGATCGACATAATCGCAATCACGATAATAGACCAAAGAAGAACCAACAGCAACCTCGACAAGAACAGAAATCGCAGGATGGTAACAGAAGACGGTCTGATTCCAAGACAGCCAATTTACCGAAACCCATTCTGCCCCCAAAACAAGACGAAAAGGCCGTTTCTGTTACTCCTGTCAAGCAAAAGTCAAGTACACCTTCAGGAACACCTGAAACTAAGAAGGGTCAAGTTGAAAGTCCTATACCTGATTTATCACAGAGACCGGAACCGGTGACGGCACCAGTAGCCGAAAAGGCTACCGAAGACGAATGGGAATGGGAGAAAAAGACCATCTTCAAAGAGGATGATGAATCACATCATCCTCCAGATGAAGTGGGCAAACCATTGCCTGCAGAATATAATGACGAGGTGCTTCTTCCTAGAAAATGGGATGCTAAATGCATCGAATCGGTCTACGTGCAAGCTGACAATCTCGAGGAATATGTCAAACCAATACATGAAACACCGTATTGGCCAGACGTCGAATTTGACCCCGCGTTTGTACGGGACGGCAAGCTTCCTAGCGGAGATCCAGTCACTGAGCACCCGCCAAGAATCGACGAAAGCGCTCGGAGCGAAAGGTCCGAAAGTGGAGAGGTCCTTGAACAACAACCCAAACGAGGTCACCCAGATGATGATACCTCTATTGAACGACCATTGAAGAGGCAAAGATCCCGAAGCTCTTCTAATGCAAACCGTAGGGGATCACACGACGGTCATTCGGGTTTACGTGACACCTACGAGCCCAAGAGGCATAAACCACGTCGAGATAGTTCCGAACATCGGTCAATAAATGTCCGTAATGTCGATGACCATCGGCGATTAGACCGACACCATCGAGATCGAGATAGAGATCGCAGTCGCAGCCGCAGCAGGGGTCGTAACCGTAGTCGGAGTCGCAGTCGAACGCCAGCCTCACGCGACTCTTCAGTATCAGTTGCATCGTCGGGCTTGGATTCCTTGGAAGCTGAACTGCTAGGACGGGATTCCAAGGCAAAGACCCCTGAAGAATCCCCGAGGCGGAAATCCTCATTTTCAGGATTAAAGCCTAAACGCCGTCAGACGAAGCTCGATTCAGCCTACAGGTAAGCAATATGATATTTTGTAAGCATTCTCAGCTAATCGGAACAGCCGCCGGTGGTAGAACACATGCATCACATCACATCTTTGTGGTAATCACCTTCGCAGCCTTGACCGGTAGTTGATGTTTCTTTTGTTTCGCTCCCCGACCTGGAACCGCAACACTCAAGTTGTACATGTTCCTGCACCTAGGCCAGGCACTTTCCCTTTCATTTTCCTTCAAATCCTCTCGGCTCGGGTTACAGTTCAATCATCTTCTTGGAACGGCGCTTTGGTTTAGGGTATTATTATTAACGATCATCATGACCAAGGTGCATGGCTGGCGTATATCATTCACGAGGTATGCGTGGATCATTCTTAATCTGACTTATTCTCATCCATCCGTACTTGAGATCCCTTTTTATCATTCATCCGTCCATATGAACCTCTGTCACGCTTTTGGCGCTTGAAGAGTGTTCACTCATGATGTTAATCATGGCTTGTTGGTGCGCCCTTGACCAACATTGTGTGCCTGGCCGTTCCTCTGCACCTCTCTTTGTACCCAATTCCATGCAAGTGAATGTCTCGACCTTTAATTTTTACATCTGTAGGTCAATATCTAGAAAGGATCTGCTTGACAGATGGGATATATGTGCCGAGACCTGGGATATCTTAGGGTTATGGACTCTTGGCTTCGCAGCGTCTTAGTATAAACACACTGACCGGTCCGGATGTAATGCGAGAGCCAGGATGAGTAAGTAATCATAGTCTGCATAATTCCAGTAGATAGCCTTGCGCAGGCTCAATACCGACAGGTCATGGCTGTTAATTTGATATAGTATTGGAGACAGACTGTAGAACAGCCATATGGATAGAACGGACATAGAAGCAGTCAATGCTTTATCGTTGCCATTGGCCTTCAAGGTCGAGACTAGACCAACATGGTAACAATCTAAGTAACTACGAACGGACAAGATAGAAAAAGTATGTTCTATTCTCATACAGGCATTTATGGAGTGTCCATCGTGTTAGGTCGTGGCTCAGAACTCCGAGTCAGATTTTTGAAGACCAGATTCCTAGCAGCTACTTGAGCCAGGTTTTGACGAACTGAATTGACCGTATTCTGATACCCAGCCAGTTGTAATGAGAGTAACAATATATCTAGATATTCGTGATTGCGAACTTGGAGCTCCAATGAAAGAGCACCAAACACCTGATTTATACATATACCTGACGACGATTCTCACTGAGCCGGGATGAACATAGACCAAAAGAGCATTCCAGTTAAATAAAAACGTTCCTTCATTCTGATCCAACTCAAATTCAAGCACATCAGTCATATAAAATGTCCCTTGGAAATAAATTCTACACTGATGATTATGGATCCCATGGTTACTACTGTGGACTTTTGCCTCTCGGCTACGACTGCCGATTCTGATTTCGCTAGCCAGGGTTCACTCCTTCTGGAAACGCGCTTCTACAGTTCTAATTCTGTATCATCTTTAAGGAACCCTTTCTTCTCTGTTTTTATAGCTCTGTCACAGGAATGACAAAAGGACAATGAAGGAGGACTACCATCCCCACTATTTTCCAGTTTTCGTCTTCTATTCCTGTCCTTGGCAACCAACAAACGTGCCCTTGCACTGAGGACTAGGTACAGGACGCTGGCGCTCAGATCTAACTCATGTATGTATCTACTAAAGTACCTTGGCTATCTTAGTAGATGAGGGGTACCTATCCTATTACCATGTATGTCTGCATTGAGGAGAGAAGAGAAATCTTGGCTTTTATGCATTGTAACCTTGATCTAACACGAAAAAGTGAGATTTGTCCTACACGTGTGTGACACATCTTCATTCCCCCATTGACAACTTTTCTCTGCTCAGACCTCTGAAAAGATACGGGTTGACGGTTGATAGGGTGGTATGATAATCTCGCAGGGACAGGACGCCCAAAAAAGGTGGTCAGGTGTCTCGGCCGAGATTTCAAGCTCAAACCACTTTTGTCGAAGCCGCCGCATCTTCTCTAGTTCTTCTAGCTAGTGGAGAACTTGTCTCGAGATGAGACCCTTGAGACGTCAGGTCCTGGTCAGAAATCAACTTCAGACAAATCACAATTGCAGACTCGGTCAACGCTGTCGACAAGACGGGACAGGACAGGACATGACGGTACAAGGGCTCTTTGTGATTGAGGTTGCCGGTAATGATGAGGTGAATATGAACGAGCAGAATAGGTCAAGTGACATTACAAAACTAAATGTCATCCAAATTCACGTAGTATACATGGTGGATCTGCTGATAAATCCCATGCCCAGAAAAAGCAGCTTGTTGAACTCGGTGAAGCCATCGTGAGATTCGACTGGTCTAGAACCGGCATCTGCGAAGTTGAACCGTCCCGACACCCAACACCTCTATTCTCTAGCATAAAACTGTGAACAGCTGGCCAAAACACGCGCGGCGTCCCCCTTAGGAATTAGCTACTTCATTGGTACTCCAAGCTCGCAACCGAACTGAACCCTAGGATAAATCACAAGAGTCGACTTTTGCTCCGACGCTAAAAAAAAACATACACCACGTTGTATATGGACTGGAACCAGAAACACCTGTAACCAAACAAAGCATCATATCATTTCAAACGATCAAGTTCTCAAATCCCATCCCACGTAAATCATGTAGCCAGTTGACATTATCCGTGCCGCGTGTATCTTGCATCGCCCATGTCGCCTTGAGCATCTCAATTGCCGTGAACAAGTACCCCCACGGGCAAATCTGCCAAATTGACAATAGCCGGGACAGGGTCCAAGTGCGTCTTTCAGGGTCTCGTGTCTCGGCCCCTGCAACAAACGTTGGCCACGAGGAGGCCTTGAAGTATGGGTCGTTCTCGTCAATGAGAGCTAAATTGCTCAAAACGTCTTCGAGCAGAAAATCGGTATCAATAGACCGCAACGACCGAACTAGCGGTAGCGCTTGGAGGATGTACAGGCATGCCGCTGACCGGTGTGCCGCCGCTAAACGCACTCGACTATTGAGGTCCTGGATAAGATTATGTTGCCGGAGGTAGTCCGCCCAAGCTGCAATATCAACAGCGAGAGCTTCGTCCATCAAGGCAAGTGCCTTGTCTGCCGCCCCCACAGACTGATCAGTCCAGGGCACTTCATGGGACAGCTCAGACGCAGAGAGGATTATGTTGAGAATCTCTGGAGGGCAAGACAAGTAACTTGTCAGCTCTACTCGTTTCATGACAGGTAGAAACTGAAAAGCTTGTCGTGCAACTCGGGCCGCAAGCCCGCCAGAGGTCAACGTTGAGCCCAGAATATTATAGCTATCAAAAATTAGTATCCACTTCAAGCACCAAGCGAACTGGACTTACATGAAGCTGTCAGTTATGACCCGGTCCCGCAGCATTCTACTAGATGCGTCGGGGTTACTATCCGGGTTAAGAAGAGCCATAATACTGGTAGCGCCTTCGAGGTGGGCCCTCCAGCTCTGGTTGTCTGACTTGTCCAAATCTATCAAATCAAACTTGATAAAAAAGTGCATTGCAGCCAGTGCCACTTCACTGCCCGCCGGGTCAAGGGTATCGAGCACCTCCCTCAGGTGGCTCATAGCCTTTTGTTTAGCCGTCAAGGCATCGATAAGAGCTTGGTGTGTGACGAGATCCTTCGAGCGTAGCACAGAAAGATAGTCACCGGGATTGGGGATGCCAGTGGGGATCTTGGTAACGCGTCGAAAGACATTTGACCAGTGGATAGCTGAAGTGGCAATAAGAACCTGAAAAAGAAGCGGGTGCTTCCGCGTCAAGGGTATCAGCTCTCGGAATGGATTGCTCTCAGGCGTGTCTCGGACCACGAGATCCTTGCAAACGCTCTCGGAGACTGCAACTTGCATTAGTATCGATTAAGGTAAGTGCTAGAGCCAAGACCTACAATGCGCTAGGTAGAATCGCGATGTGCGGTCAAGATCCTGGAACAATGGATCTGTAAGTGCACCTGGAGAAGGCCAAGGCATATTGGCATCGCTGGAAGACACAGATTCGTCGCCCTGTGGGATCGGCTGTTGCTGATGGCGCTTCAACTCCTCTACGTCTTGGGCAGCCTGTTGGGCTTGCTGAACCAAGCGCGCCAGCGGATGCTGGTCGCTATAGTCAGGTTGAGGCTGGGGTCTCGGGCGGTCATGATGATAGTTTTGGCCTGGTTGATGATGGTGGCCCGGAGGGGAAGAAGAGGCGGAAGAATCAGTGTCGTCGGGTAGCCTCCGACCTGGAGGCGGATTGACATTGCCGTGAGAGTCAATGCCTTGAGTCCAGACAAAGACCTTGCCATACCCGAGGCATTCCTGCCCTGAAACCGCACATTTGTGGCATGTCGGCCATGAGCGGTCGCAGCGCAGGCGTCGGCGACGGCAGTTGTGACACGGTTTGGTGTTGCTTGGCGGCATGCGCCGGGTGCTGACAGAGCAGCTTGACAGGTCTGTCTGGTGCTGGTGTTTCTTCGTCCTAGGATTTCACTAGGTCCAGGTCGTGCTCGAGCTCTCTGTGGCGGGCGAGACAGCGGTTTGGATGTAACGAGCGAGTCGTTACAGAAGGTTCATGATGGACTCCAGGTTGAGACAGAGAAGATTGTATTGTATCAGGGTACAAGATGGATGTACGGGACGGGCGTAATGCGGGGGTAAGACGAGTGTATGGGAGGTAAGATAGGTAAGTAGGTAATGATGATGATGAACAAAAAAAAGTTGTGACGGAAGAGAAAAGTGAGGTAATGTAATGGATGGAATGGAATGTAGAGAGGTAGGTAGGTAGGTACCTTAAAGCTAAGGTACAGGTGTGGCAGGTACGGCAAAGGTGGGAGGAAAGAGCGATGGAGGGGTAAAAAGAAGGCGCGACTCTAGTAGGCCTCTCTAGTAGGCCTCTCTTTCTCTCTCTACCTACCTACTGTATGTACAGTACATCCATCATCCATTAACTACCTAGTTCCACGAGTCTAGAAAATCGGTAGACTTACCATTCCTAGCAGAATGGATCATTGTTTGCGACTATACGAATTGAGCAGTCCATTAGAGAACAGCAACTAACCACCTACTAACCCGGTACCGACACCTAGTAGGCTTAGGTAGTAGCGAAGCACGCAATCGCGACGAATAGATCAAATCCAGATCGAGCCTTCGCCTCGGTTGTGACTTTCTATGTATGTTTGAACCAGAACAAGAGCCAAGCATACCTACCTAGCAAAGATGCTGGCTTCACCTGCACCGTCTTTCACAAAAGACCAGGATCTCTAGAGGTACATACAATACAGCCCAGCAAGGTATAGTGTACAGTGCTAGGGGAGATCTCATGACTCGGTTCCAATCAAAATCGACAATAATGTCCAGCACCTTGAGTAGTATGTAATTGTATAAGTCAGCTCATATCAGATTGCAGCATATACCCCAATGATTTCACTGTTCGCCTTACCTTACCTTGCCTTGTCTTGTTCAACTCTAGACCTGGTAAAGAAAAAAACAGACAAGGCCAAGCCCCACGTTCTTCAAGCCCAATCCCCCGACTAAAGCCGATGCCAACGCTCCCCGAAAGGGCAAGGAAACGACATATCGTGCAGCCGAACCTCCGGGACCTGCATCATGGAACTTCCATCAGAGTCGGCAGAAAGCTTGTCATTCTGGGTTCAGATGGAGACCGTCCAGCCAGAAGTGACACAATGACCCAATTGGGAAATCAGCTACCTTTCGAAGCCTTGTTCTTTTCTTTTTCTTTTTCTCTTCTCTCTCTTCCACGTACTTGTTCTTTCCTCTTTTCTATTATGAGGGGAACCCTGATCTTTTTTTCTTCTATGCGTTGGAGATCGTGATAGAGTCCACCACCCGCGGAGCTTATGAACCGCTGTGGCTGGCACTATGCTATGATCCGCATGCAACCTTGACCAGGTATAGGTCCTTTTTATTATTGCTACGGAAATATTTGTACTACGTGTTGTTTTTCATCTGACTCCCGGTCTCTTGATGTAGCCTTAGCTTCCGACTAAACTTAGACGACAGGAATCGTCCATTATAATGATCAGTTAGTCACAATTCTAAGGATTCATCTTGGCATCTCCGGTCTGGCCCTAACCAAGATCCAGTTATTTACGCTCTCCAACCATCTCCAACTAAGTCAACTGACATGTCGCTTCCCCTCCAGGAGGATCCCTCTGAGCTAGTCTGGGTCTATTTTGATCGGAGAAACCTTGGCTACTCCTCATGAGGCTCCCCCCACCCTCTCAACAACTCCACCAAGCAATCTTGGTGACGGAACTTCACGATAGTTCCATTTCTTCACCTTGCTCACCGTACATGTTTCCCCTCAGTAACCTATCCAATGGGTCAAATTACGTGAATTGGCGGGGATATGCTTACTGTAGTGGACAGACCCTCGTGAACCCTGCAGTAGACATTGATATCATGTTGCGCACGGTTCCGACTGTTGTGGCTCTATTTGTGCCGTCAACGCCATTATAGCCCACTCAACATAATGTCGTGGCGGTCTCTTAACAACTGAAGATATATGAGTCCACAATCTGGGGCGATAGGGCGACTCCGAACCTGACAAAGCGGAGCACAAGATGGACTGACACCGGGAGGCTAATAGCGACAATGATTCAAGCAACGCTCATAAATTCTGGCTTTTCATATCTCGTCCTGACCTCTGCCTTGCGGCATCTCTAGTATCGTTGGTGCCTCACAGAGCTGCCAGCTAGCGCCTTGTTCTATCCGGATACCTTTTTGCTGACTGGCTGACAGCTCTGAAGGCTACATTATTTTTCATTTTTCATCATGGTAGTTTGGGCGATCGTCTGTCCGCCTTTGACGTGTCCAGCCCTAACTTCTCTAGGTCTGCTGCCCATTGGTGTTTCGAAGCTGTACCTCTCTTCGCCGGTATTTTTAATTTTCGCCGACTTCCACACGTTTCCTCGTGAGCCTCATCATCAACGTTTATGACGTTGTGATCTGTTCGCTTGCCATATTGTGAAGGCTGTTGACTGTGTTAGCAAAGGAAAAGGATGAGCGTTACTGATAAGGACTCACCTGATGTCTTCCCGCTCATCAGCCTCGGCCGGGCCGTTTGTAGGTCCAGAGCTGACGACTACGTTTCCACCCTCATCGCCACCGGCCTTGATTTCCGTCAAGGCAGCCTTCGCCTTTCGCTTGCCGTTTCGGAGATCGCTTAGGTGCTCGAAATATCCTTCTGGGACTTCTGTGACATATCGACCACAGAAAACACCGACTTCAAAATCTTGGACTTTGCTTGTAGTCTCGGCAGCCTCCATACAAGCAGCCTTCAATCCGTCCTTACCATCAAGGTCCTGGAAGATGCATTCGTCGGCACCAATGTAGTCGGCAATTTCTTTTGTCGTTCGACCGTGAGCAACCAGATCTTTGAAGGGTTAGTAACTTGTCAACTTGGATAGTAGACCAGGAAATTTCCTACCAATGGGATCCGCAAGATCGATACCGTACTTCAAAACTATTAGTATTATTCTCAAGCACAAAGAATGAACCAAAACATACAATATGAGGGTGCATGCATTCGGGAGAGGCTGAAACAAAGATAACCTTGACGGCACCAGCTTCCCTAGCCATCTGGACAATTTGTCGGGACGTAGCTAATATTTGAGTCAGTACCAGCGTGTAAGTTGTAGTAAGTGCTACTACTTACTTCCACGGACGACACTGTCATCCACTATAATCAAGTTCTTTCCGCGGAACTCTGAGTCGATAGGTGAAAGCTTTCGGCGGACACTCTTCATTCGAAGAGCTTGGTTGGGGAGAATGAAAGTTCGCTGGACGTATCGGTTCTTGATGAGAGCAGTCACATATGGCTTGCCGAGCTTTTCAGCAAGAGTAGCAGCGGCAATGTTACTTGTCTGCAGAATAGTTAGACTTGAACTCGGGGATTAGTGAATGATATGGCTCAGCATACCTCGGGCACTGGGATAACTAGAAAGTGTGTTAATGCAGTTCAGGATAAGAAAGTATACAGATACAACATACCAGCGTCAATCTCCTGAACTCCCTTCTCTCCGAGAACCGCGCGGATCTTCTTGGCCAACTTCTCTCCCATGTTCTGTCGGCTGCGGTACACAGAGATACCATCCATGGTCGAATCAGGACGAGCGACGTAAACGAACTCGAAGCAATCGGGGGTGTAGGGTCGGTCGTTGATGATCTGGCGGAACTTGGGACCACAGCCCTTTTGCAAGAAGCAGGCTTGTCCGGGAAGAATGTCGATAATATCCTCGAAGCCGAGCTGCTTCAGGACAACGGATTCGGAAGCGACCATCCAATCCTTGGTGCCGGAGAGGGTGGCGGAAGGTCGGGAACCAATGCAAAGGGGTCGGATACCGTTGGCATCACTGTTTTCGATTAAAATTTGTACTGCGTTGCGAATTATTGGCGTAGCTCACCGGAAAGCGAGGATACCGAAGCCAGCGATCATGGCAGTGCAGGCAAAAGCACCCTGGCACTTAGAGTACACATCACTCAGAGCAGTAAAGATATCTTCAGAGTTGGCTCGAGTCTTTCCGAGCTGCTGGAGTCCGTGTGCGAAAATGTTGAGACTATTGGTACAAATCAGTCATTGTGATTCGAAGGAGTGCGAGCTGCGGTTACGCACAGGAGCTCCGAGTCGGAATCGGAGTTGACGTGTCGGTGGGCTTCTTCGTCGAGGAACTTGCGGAGGTATTCGGTGTTGACGAGGTTGCCGTTGACACTCATAGAGATTCCGAAAGGCGCGTTAACGTAGAAGGGCTGGGCCTCAGATCTGTGTCTGTGGTCAGTGTTGTACATGGTATGCTGGTAGTAGCACATACGCAGAAGCGGTACCCATGGTAGGGTAGCGAACGTGTCCCAAACCTTTAGAAAGTCAGTTTCTGTATCATCCATGTGTTGCGTTGTCATACCCATGTATCCGGGCAGATGCTCAAGTCGTCGGCCATCAGCAAAGACCTTGCTGGCCATTCCCAAACCCTTGCACTGGGAGACTCTTCCACCCTGGCAAACAGCAATGCCTGCCGCATCTTGTCCTCGCTATTCCTATTATCAGCATTCGTTCGTCCGATAATCGATGGTCGAAATTCGGTATGCAACTGTTTGCAATGGGAGACTAACATGTTGAAGGTAATACAAAGATTCGTGCAAATCGATAGCGGCGGAAGTGGCTTCCTGGTCGCCCAGCTATAAAGACAGTCAGCATGTGCTTCCACATAATGTTTCGTTGCTTTTTTATGCTCTTTTGGTAGGGCACTTCCGTCTCAAGTCCGAGCACGGGCAAGGGTCTCACTGAGCGCGGGGGAGGGGCAATAGAAGAGAAGGGCACTCAAGACTCACCAAGATGCCCGAAACACCACACATGTTGAATTATCGTGTCACGTCGCGGTCGTGAAAAGGTTGGGGAATGAGAAATCGAGTGTTCTTTACACTCTGTTCCAAGCTTTGACTTATACTAGAATGTGTAACTACGGGAAAAATTTTCTTCAAATGGTCGCGACGATATCGGTCATTTTTTTTGGCGACCACAAATTCCTTCTGAGGCGGGGTATTGGTCAGGTCGACCTAGGCGGGCCGGAGAATGATCCGCAGTGGTGGGGTCCCCCAAATGTGCCTTGCTTTAGTGGACCTCGACGTTAAATCAGTGGCTTCCGTCGAACCCGGATATCTAACCCCGAATTTTGAGTATGTATCTATTTAGTTTTTCTTCATTCTTGTGTCAGCATTGCGATTTGTTGATGATTGTTTGTTGTAATTATTTAATCCGCTGAGTTTGAGCTGAAAATAGGGTTTCCAATGATTGGTAGATTGTTACGTCCCAGAACAACCAATGACAGTATGCAGAGGTCAACGTGTATAAGTCAAAGTCCAAGGTACAAACCCAGATAGTATATCTGCCCAGCAAGATAACGAATTATGCCCAAAGATGTTCCAGGTTCTATTTACATACAAGGCCATTAATAGCGCATTGGCATATTTTTCACGTCAACTGACTCTCCTCATGTTGCATGCACTAACCCATATCTACGAATCAAATCTCATTAATAGTCTTTGAACTGATGTTACAGATGAAGACTGTGGGTCTCACCAACTTCATCAACCGTTTTTATGTTTTATTCAGTTCTACCTAGATGTGTTTTTACATGCCGCGCTTCAAGAGCGCTGTAAACCATATGATAATATATTGCACGAGAAGAAACACTAGGTAGGAAGCAAGAAGTTAACGCAATGTGCAAAAAAATAAAATATAAAATAACTGTGATCTGTTTAACGCACAGATATGTCAGTGCGAAGAGGGTACGGTGAAAAGCCCACATGACTAGGATTTGCGGAAAACCACAACGAATGCCAATGCCACTACCAGAGTATTCATTTCTGCTAAAGAAGACAATACGTCGGATGCGGGTTCAAATCAAATGGCCAAAAATTGTTTGATATAATGGCAATATCCAAGTAATTTGGAGCCGAGCAACAATTATAAGGTCCATCCATCGTTGAGTTAATAGTGAAGGAGTCGGTGTTTTGTTTCCCCCACTAGACACTGTACTGATAGGTGAAATTTTAACCTCATAAATTACGCCGTTTCATGACTCTTCAATGAGAAGGTGACGCTTCTAAATGGTTGCAGGGCAGCATCTGATTGTTAAAAGGCTATCAAAATGCAAAAGCTGATCTTGAAAGGTTTGGTGGAATCAAGGCGTAGCAAAATGTTGAGGTTCTCGACATGAACTGGCTACAGACTACATCTTCGCATGCTAAACATGTCCATGTCAATTTTTTTATGTTAGGGTCAGATTGTCTATTGACATGGAGAGTCATTCCTTACTGGCTGCCCAGTTTACCACGATGTTATATGTTATACTCGAACATTAAGATCAGCCCAATACTGGTTGGTCAGTGCATAGCCGTGTATGACGCAATGTGTGCTTGTCAAAAACATAACAAAGTGGAAATCTCCTGGCGCATCTCTCATTTCTTTCCTTACCATGCCTCAACCCTCGGAACGTGACACTATCTTCTCTTCCTTCAAAAGAGCATGGGATTGTAATGTCCCTTTGCCCAAGAACCCAAACAAACGTACAGGCTGTGCGATGAGCAGCACAGTTGTTCTTGAACACAAGAGTAGATGAAAATCCTCTGCTGTATATATGTTTGGATTGCTCATGTCCCTTCAACAAGCGAGGAATCACCTCATAAGCCCCGTTGGCTCAGTGGTAAAGCGTATCACTAGTAATGATAAGATCACTGGTTCGATTCCAGTACGGGGCACGTGATTCAGACAATTGTCTTTTTGAGTTTGTAGGCTGAGAATATTTGATGAGATAGAAGACAATCAATAATGTTCCGCGATGTTGGGGTGCACAGGTTGTTTTCTTTTTGTGATAATTGCCCGATTCGCCAATTGCACGTGGCAGGACAGTAACACCCGCCCTGCACCTTCCTCGTTTGATCATAGGAAGTTAACAAGTGCTTGTCGGCCCTTTGTCAGCTTTTAAAGCAATACTTAGGTGAGGTCAAAGAGCCATGAAGCGGTAGACATCTGACTATTCTATGTAATCCACATTAGGAAAGCCATTATCCACCGATCTTAGGAATGTACCGCCGCATACTCGACTTCGTGCAGATCTCTTGCCCTTCCAGCGACAGATCCCAACCGAGTACATGCAGCCTTATGCATGTCTTGAATCAAGAAAAGGACTCGTCAGCCCATGTTGATCTGTTTCAGATATCATCCAAGTCCTGCTGCCACTGGAGCAGATCATGAAGTTTGGATGTAGGAAGGGCCCTCGTTCGCATGCTTTACGTCACCGCGCATTAACCTTAAATCGATTAAGCGCGCGTGCCGTCCCGCTCCAGAGTCACACAGCACCCAAAAATTGATGCGTGTCAGCACTTCACAACGGGCCAGCCAGTGGGTGCGAAATGCGGGCAAAAAGAGAAGAACACAAGATATCTTGATGTTCTCGAGATTAGCTGCCCCGTACTGGAATCGAACCAGTGATCTTATCATTACTAGTGATACGCTTTACCACTGAGCCAACGGGGCTTGCAGGAAATACCGTTTGTTTGAGTCTAAGACGCGACGCTCGAGCGGCGAGAATATTGTTGAACGGCTCCAGATTGTCTCGCTTGCGAGGAATTCGTGAACAATAGACTCCTTGGAAGCTGGGAGAAACGTCCACACATCCTCAAACTGGTTGCTTTAGCAGAAGAATTTGGGGGCAAAAAAGGTTGTTGATCCCAAAGAATAGCGTGTTCATGTATTCATCATCCGGCAAATAGCTCAGAGCTTGCAATATATATCCAACTCAAAAATAATCTACATAATAAGAAATCCATCATAGAATAAACTCCAATACCATATTTAACCTTATAATTGCTTCTGCTCGTCAGCAGCCTTTGGTCCGTCGCCCGTCGCATTCTCTTCATCGTAAGAGGGAGTTCTTGAGTTGTAAGCAAGCTGAAGATCATCAATCATATCGCCAACTTCCATCCAGCGATCGCTAGTCGCAGGCACTGGTGAGAGCTTGCACAGAGCGTAGTAGATGATCATGGAAACTCCGAAGCCGCAGAAATAGTTGAGCTGGTAAACGTGAACAGCACCAATGGGGACGTTCTTTGCGCCAACAGCATCAGCGAAACCAACAACGTTGATGAGAATTCCGCAGATGTAAGCTGCGTAGCCGCGCCAGTTGAAACCAGCAGTGTAGTAGTATGGACCCTCCTTTCGAGGGTCGTAGAGTTCCTTAACCTCAATGTATCCCTTGCGAACGATGTAGTAATCGCACACCATGACACCAGCGATGGAGCTGAGGAACACACTGTAGGCAGAGAGGTAAGTTGTGAACTGGTTACTGTCCTTTAGAAGCTGCCAGGGGCAGATGGCGAGACCAAGGCAGGCGCAAATGTAACTTCCGCGTCGAATGTTGATCCAGCGAGGAAGAAGAGCTGTCAAGTCGTTTCCGGCTGACACACTGTTGGCGGCAATGTTGGTGCCGAGCTGGGCGAGGGCGAAAGCGGAAGCAATGAAGAAGACACCAAAACGCTCGGCTGAGCTTCCATCGTTAATGAACTCGTCGAGCAAGTCAAGGGGGTTCCAGATGGCCCTATCGTAGAGTGTCGTCGAAGCGGAGGAGACGATAATGCCGATGAAAGAGGTGACAGCGAAACCCATGGGAATGGTGAAGATTTGGGACCAGATTGCGTCTCTGGGCTTTTGCGAAAATCGAGAAAAGTCGCTGGCGTTGACGATGAGGGTGGCAAAGTTGGAGATGGAAGACATGATACCCTTGACGAACTCCCAAGCCAAATCGCTACCGTGGACAGTGTTGGGCTGCTTGATGATGGGACCGATGCCACCAGCACGCGAGATGGTCCAGGCGAGGAAGACGATACCGGCGACAGGAACGACGTAGGCCTTGACAGTGAAGAGATGTCGGATCTTGTGAACAGGGAACCAGAGGGCTGGCAGAGAGCAGAGCCAGAAGATGATGAACGAGACAAAGTGAGGAGTGTTTGTACCAGAATCCTCGCTGAATGAGTTTGGGACGGTTTCCCATGACTTCCAGATGGATCGGATCATGAGATAGACACAGTTTCCACCAATGTAAGCTTGAACTCCATACCATACACAAGCTGTCGGGTGTTAGTGATGCGTCGCATAGGCGGGAAAGGCGCTGATACTTACCCATAGCAGCACGGTTCAGAACAGGCCACAAACCACCCCAAATACCAAAGGAGGCTCTGTTGATAACGGGGAAACTGATGTGGTACATGGCACCGGGGCGAGCGTTGATGGCGACAAAGACACCGGTGATACTGTAACCAATCCACACACAAAGCCAGGCCTGCCACCATGAAAGTCCGTTAACGATCATGGCTGACGAGATCATCCATGTGTTGATGTTGAAAGAATCGGCAATCCAGAAAGCAACAAAGTTCCAGGCACCCCATTGTCGGCGCTCCTTCTCGATGGGTTTGAGATCATGGTTTGTAAGCTGTGGAAGAGATCAGTACAGGTTCGTCTTGTAAGTCGCATTCCTTTGTTTTTTTTTTCTTTTTCCCATAGAGGGATGTATAACGCTTGCAAGGCCTTCATACCATAAGTTGTGTGCTTGTCAAGCCAGGTTCAGCCGGGACACCGATTTTATCGGAAAAGACTTTAAATCTTGATCTGGTCTCCATGGTGTTGATGTGTGTAAAAACGGTACGATGTAACGACGAAGAAAAAGGCAAAATGCAAAGAAACTTCTGAATAAGATCTAGAAGGTAACTTTAAAAGTAATTGACTTTTTCTTTTTCTTTTCTCGGTGTATTGCAAACTCCAATGGCCTTGGACGAGGGATTATGACGTGCAGGTGACAACAACGTAAGGCTGGCAGACTAGGATTAAATCCAAGGACACCAAAGACGGGAAGATAGAATGATTGATGATGTGATGGGAGGATCGCTTAATAGTACTGTACTGTAATAGATAGACTAAAAGAGGAGGGGGAGGAGGGAACCGACTGGATCTTCTCCACCGCGTTCTTGTCTTGGAAAACGCGGTCGTCGAGGGTGACGGGCAAGCTGGTATTTATGGTTTGATGGAATGATAGACATGCAATGCATGCAGTGAGTGCGCGTAGTAGGTACTGTACAGCAGTAGTCCGAGGTTGAATGTCCACAGTTCAGTCCCAGTTTCCAGTCCAATCAATGAATCAATCAATGTTGGATGTTCCCAGTCCAGGTTATCAGCAGCCACTATCAAGCATGATCGTCATCCCCAGACCGGACCGTTGCTACTGTAGATAACTAGCCGATAGAATTAGGTAGGGGAACTCGTGCCAGGATCCTCGCCGGCGGCCACATTGACCGTGGTTGGTTTAGCTGAAGGAGTAAGTACTCTCTGCATCTCCGGTAGTTGAAATGTTTTTTTAATCTCGTATATAACAGACTTTTCTATCTAATTCTGAGAGGACATTCAATGAAGTTCCTCAAAAATTATCACACAAAACCAAACATGAATCATTCATCAACATCTTCTCAAGCTTACCAAGACTGAAGAAGAAAAAAAAGAGGACATGGTACGGAGTACGTATGCGCTTCTGTCGGCACAGGATGGATAGAATCCATTCATAGCACGTTGCGGAGAGATGAGTCGAGTTGCAAGGAACCCAAGTCGTATTTTAGTGGATGCCCCCACATGCAAGACTCTAAATCCATGGAGCAAATGCTTGGTATCACCGTATGAGTGGCTGCTACAGCTCCTTTCGGCTCACATTGACGTAGACGGTAAGACTTTGATTCCCCGACATCGCATTCTTTTTTTTTTTTTTTCCTTTTTGGTCAGGATGACTATTATTGTATCCATTTGTAAAAAATTAGGCGAATACAAGCAATTGAAGTGGACAGTTAAAAACATGGTGATCGCATAGGTACGGCTTCCAAGTACCTAACTAACTGCTGCTAATTACTGCATGCCATGCCCTGCAGCGGGATGGGATGGGATGTTACAGTAGGTACGTACATTGTACAGTACAATAGATGTTATTACCTATCAAAGCCAACAAGAGGGGCGATTACCCCGGGCGGATATATAAATAAAGTCATATCATTGGTTATATTCCTTTTCCTTATCACCGCAACGATGCGATTGAGATACCGGTACTTACGCCCCCGACCGAATTCAGCTTAGTCTTAGAATGCAGAATAAATTTATTACTCGATCTCATCGAGTCAACCCTTCATTTAGACCCAGATTCCTTCTCCCGCAGGAGCTATCTGCCCTATCATGTCTATCAATAATCAACCTCACTTCCAATTTAGTAGTCACTGAAATTCTATCTCGTTGTCAACAGCTTAGGTCATTCATTCATTGCGTTTCGGTATGTATCCGAAACTATGCTAGCTATGCTATGCTATGGTCGCCTGATCCCACAAACCCCCCCATTCATTTCTCAATCTAGAGTTCCATCGCATCGCGTTTTCCTACTCCATATGGATCATCATCACATCGTATCGTATCGTATCGTATCGTACCTATGTATGAACCCCTAGGGACAACTCGGACCCTCGTTAGTAGCGGCTCGCCATGGCTTTTCGGCTTCAACGTAACTTTGGCCGTTTTCCCCGATATTTTTGAGCAGTCATGTTTCCATGTTTTGTCTGAAACGACTGTGCAGCTGCATCTCAGATGCCGAATACTACATACTACTCCAATACTGTCCACCAATGTGTCATGATAATACTTTTCTCGACTGACACGAACCCCAAGTGTCTGCAGGTCTCATGTCGGTATATCCGTAGAATCTTGAATAGCACCGAGAACATCACGGCACTGAAACAGATCTACCAAAACTCTCGGGTCCATGCATTGTGTGATTGAGGCACCACCTGCTGGGCTGGGCTAGCTGGATGCTGGACGCTGGACTAGATTCATTTTTTCCCCGTCGGGGAGATGGAAACGGGAAATACCACATTGTCGGTCTGTCCTGTCGGTGCAATACTTGCAGCTTGCCTTCGCATCCGAGTCTTACTGTAATGTACCTGTGCTGCGCTGCAACGGGTCGTGATGCGCAGATATTACTTGATAAACCCACTCAAATTTGTCACATAGTTAGGACCTGCGCTGAAGCCTTCCACAACGTGGCAGTGTATACAAAATGCACACAAAAATGGGGTTGGTCATTTGTCTGTCTGGTGGTATCGGCCCGCATACCCAACTCTGTGGATGGGGCATCGCAACCAGCCTCATACGATTTGATGGGTTTTCACGGCAAAACGAGTTGGAATGCCGAGTTTGCGACATAAATCCGCAATTCTCATCTTGACTCCATATTATTTAAACCGTCGTATTCCATTGTTTAAGAATGGGACGGTTTGCTGTTGAGGCGAAAAGGTGAGTGAGATGGGGGATCGCCTGCTTCCCTTGCATTTCATGCTATTCAAACAGACGATACAGTACCTAGAAGACAACTAACTATACTGACTGAATATGATCATAAAAAGCTTGCTTGTTCTCAATTAGATTGAATTTTCCCCACTTACAAATGCTACATACAAATAATCTATCGTCTCTCCCATTTTTATTTTCAAGCTTAGGGTAAGCAATCCTAACTTATATTGTTGCTCTTATGGATGGATTTGTGATCTTTAATGCATTGGCTCTGGCCTCAAAGAGAGTATCATTTTGTCTTTTAGAGTCATAAAGTCTTTCGGGTCCAGATTAAATTGTACAGTAATAGCTTAATCCAAGCGAATTGATAGAGACAACCATGGGAAGCTATCTGGCTTGACTAGAGTAACGACTTTCTTTCAGCACGGCCTTTTGCCCATAAGTGACAGGGCCATCATGGTTGATTGGTCAATCGACAAGCCATAACTAATCAATATTCACTTAACCCATCATGGTAAAGAAAAAGAATAACGAACGTCCTAATCTTTTATCAGCAGTCGTTCGATATTATTTGAGGCTCTGCTAGCGTCATTGCTCTGTAAGACAAAATGTTCCAACAAGCAAAAACAAAAAAAGGGGTCCAGATAAAAACAAAAAAAAAAAAAAACACGTGAATGGACCACCAACAACTTCTGCCCCGCGATTTGCTGTAAGAAAATACTTGCTTACACCTACAGAAGTGAGTCAGGAGTGAACTCTTTAGCAGCCAACCACAGATATAATTATTATAACCACACAAAGCTGCTGTGTCGCTGCGTTATGTTACTACACCTCGTGAAGTTGCAATTGTGCTTGCCTCAAATGAAGTAAGGGGTTGTTGAGGCAGGAGCTGTTGTTTAGCTTTATTTGTGGTGTTGTTGTTGAGAACTCTGATGGAAAGGTTGCTGTATTCAATTGGCCTTGGGTATTAAGGCTAACTGCTGGCTGTGTGCAAAAAAGAAATGCTGTGTTATTTACTATGTGGCCTTAGCCTCTCAATTATCAGGCAAAAAGACATTTCAATAACCATACAAAGACCTTGCAATACAAGCATTATATTTTCATTCAGTTGCTCATATGATATAAAGTAATTCGCAGTTAAAGTATCAACTTTAAATCCTACCTACCTACCTATCCAAACATCTTGGGGGGCATCCAGGTTGCTCAACCTCGAGGCCCGCTTTTTGTTTGTCTTCCCCCACCACCGTCACCAATTCCGCTTTCTTTCTCCCCGCCAACCTCAACTTTTTCGTCACATCTAATTCCCAAATACACCAAAGTCCTTGATCCGCAATCATGGAGGACCAGTTGGTGCAGCTTCTTTCCAATACCCAACTGGCCGACCAGGGTCCTAGACAACAGGCCGAAATCGAGCTCAAGCGCGCCCGAACGAATCCCGCCTTTCCTCTGTCCCTCGCCAACATCGCTGCTCATACCTCGATTGAAACAAGCATCCGCCAATCTGCTCTTTCCAACCTGCGACTCTTCATCGAGAGCAACTGGAGTAACGATGATCCAAATGATGAGCCTCAAATCCCCATCTCCGATGAGGTCCGGGGCCAGCTTAAGCAGGTCCTGCTCGACTTGGTCCTGAGTCGGGAGGAGGACCGCAAAGTCAAGATCTCTGCCAGTTATGCCGTCGGAAAGATCGCTGTCAACGACTTCCCCCATCAGTGGCCCAACCTGCTTCCTTCAATTCTTAATGTTGTTCCAGCTGGAACCGACGCCCAGCTTCACGGTGCTTTGAGATTACTCAACGACATAATCGAAGAGAGCTTGAGCGAGGACCAGTTCTTCACCATGGCCCAGGACATCGCCAAGGCCCTTTCCGAAGTCGCTTTCAACGAGAATCGAAAGCCTATGCACCGAGCACTTGCCATTTCCATCCTCCGAGGATGCTTCGATCTTCTTAACATGATCAAGGAGGACCATGCCAAGGAGGTCCGCGCATTTGCTGACGGCCTCATGCAACAATGGAACCCCTTCTTCATCACTGTTATGAAGAGCTCCCTCCCCGAAGCCAACCTGGAAAACGGAACCCAGCCCGATAGCTGGAGTAATATCATTGCACTCAAGCTCCAAGTCGTGAAGACGCTCATTAGAATTAGACGTGTCTTTCCTAACCTCCTTCTTCCCCAGAGTACCGTTTTCTTCAGTGCCGTATGGGAGGAGCTCTCCGCTCTCCAAGCCCCCCACGAGCAGTTGTATATTAAGCAGGATGCTCAAGGACGACTGGAGGACTCGGACAACCTCCCATACACCTTGGATTTCCTCATCCTGGAGGAACTAGACTTCCTGAACCAGTGCTTCAGGGCTCCACCGGTACAGGCAGAACTCGATGGCCACCTCAACGCCCATCCTTCTGCATCTCAGGTTCCTTGGATGAAGGAGATTATGAACATGCTTATTGGCTACTCTCGTGTCACTCGGGAAGAGGAGGAGCTGTGGGATATTGACTGCTCTCTGTACCTTGCCGAGGAGACTTCCGTGACCGCAAACTACACTGCACGAACTGCTGCTGGTGATCTGTTGATCAAGATGGGCGAGTGGTTTGACCAAAAGACCATAGAGGGCTTGTTTGGACAAACGCAACCTCTTTTCGGCAACGAGGGCTCCGACTGGCGCAACCAGGAGGCCGCTCTCTACCTTTTCGTTATGCTGGTCAGTGATTTCCAGGATATGAACAAGCAGATCCCAGAGGAAGTTGCCCATGCCTATCTTGTACTGGTCGACTACGCCATCAACCGATCTGAGGAGCCTCTCCTCCGAGCCCGAGGATATCTCGTGGCTGGTATCCTTTGCCGATCCTACCGAACTCCCGCTGAGCTACTGGACCGCATGATTGCCTCGATCACCCAAGAACAATCCGAGGTCGTCCAAGTCGCCTGCATCAAGGCCCTCGAGGGTTTGATTAATGCTGGCCAGGTGCATTCTGACAGGCAGGTTCCCATCATCAATGCCATTCAAAGCTACATGAACGGCAAGGATCCCAGTGACATGGAAGATGCAGACGAGCTCCTTGTCACGCTCTCCGAGTCTCTCCGTGCTGCCATCACACTCGACACCCGCATCGCTCTCTCCAACGATGTTCAATCCGTTGATCTGCTCTTCATGCTTGCCAAGCTTGGCGCCAGCAACTTCCAAGTCACAATGCTGATTTCTGAGGGCCTTGAAGATGTCGTCACTGCTCTGTCGGATCCCGAATCTTACACTGCCCTTTGCGGAAAGCTTCTGCCTACCTTGACTGGTGCCTTCGATGTTGCTAACCTCACCGAGGACAACCCTCTGGTTACAGTAAGCTATTAACTAAAACGGCTTAGAGCTCTACTGACAATTTCTAGGTCGCTATCGAGCTGTTGGCAATTCTTGCCGAGAACGGACCCGAGCCATTGCCCGCTGGCTTTGTGGCAGCTACCTTCCCCAAGTTGAACCGTCTCCTCATGGAATCTACCGAGGGCGAGGTTCTTCGACCAGGATCTGAGGTTGTTAAGTGGATGCTTCAGCATGATCACCAGCAGGTTCTTGCTTGGCAAGATGCCAACGGACGTTCCGGCCTCGAGGTTTGTCTGCACATCATCGACCGACTCCTTGGTCCTTCTATTGAGGACAACTCGGCCTCTGAGGTTGGTGGCTTGGCCGCCGAACTTGTTGAGAAGGCTGGCCAGGAGCGTCTAGGTCCTTTCCTGCCCCAGCTTCTCCAAGCTGTTGCTAACCGACTTGCTACCGCACAAGCTGCGGCCTTTATCCAGTCGCTCATCCTCGTTTTCGCCCGTCTCACTCTTTCCGGAGCCAGTGAGGTAGTTGAATTCTTGAGCCAGATCCAGATCAACGGCGAGAGTGGCCTGCAGGTTGTTATGGCCAAGTGGCTGGAGAACTCTGTCAACTTTGCTGGATATGATGAAATTCGCCAGAAGTATGTTAAGAATGGAGTTATCTCTAGATACTTACTAACAAGCCTAGTGTGATCGCTCTATCCAAGCTCTACTCCCTCAACGACCCTCGCCTTGCGCAAACACAGGTCAAGGGTGACCTGATCGTAAACAAAGACGATGGGCTTATTAAGACACGTTCACGTGCGAAGCAGAGTATGTACCCAACGACTCTCGACCTTTTAGCATCCGCCTCCTATCTAGACACCCTTTACACCCAATTCATTGAAGCCTAAGACGCTAATCAACCAGCCATGGCACCAGACCCTGACCAATACACCGTTGTTCCTGCTTCGCTCAAGATCATTAAGGTCCTCATTGAGGAGCTTCTCTCCGCATCTGGCCAACGGGCTACCGCAGGCGCCGCCGCGGCTGCTGCAGTATCTGCCAGCTTCGAGGACGAGAATGATGAGGATGGCTGGGAGGACGACGATGACACTCTCGACCTTAGCCTGGGAGCCACCAAGCATGACCTCATGTCCTTTGTAGAAGGTGGACAGCGACAGCGAGACGACGAGACACAGGCTTACCTCACCGAATTCTTCATCCGCTGTGGCCAGGAGAACACTGCCAACTTCCAGCAGTGGTATGGCATGCTGACAGACGAAGAGAAGTTGAAGCTTAACGACCTCGCTAGCTCAGCAGGACAATAGAATGGAACTGCAAACACGGTCGTCACGACCTACGAACCTGGTTCAATTCGGCGAAGGACACTGCGAAAGTACCTGGTCGTCTAAATGAAAATTGAAAAAAGGAGAGACGAGAATACGCGATGCGTGCTTTGGTCTACGCCGTAGAGAGTAGATAGATAGACCTCTGATGGGCGAAGATGGTATAACGGGTGCCAGACAGGAATGAATTATTATGAACGGATATGAAATGTAGATAGAATTAGAGAAACATCCTATTGGAAGAGTCACATACGAAAGAAACGAGTAGTAGATAATTAAACGTTGTGATTCTTTCACATTATATGCGTGAGAACAGTTACAATCTATTTAGAACCGTTGCGTACTGTTGTAATTCAAATTATGTCACCACCGAAACCTCCGCCGAAACCTCCCCCAAAAGGATTGTTGCCTCGTCCAGCACCAGGACCAGGGAATCTGGGATTTCCACCGGGACCAGTAGGGTCCCATCGCGCTCCGGGCGGAGCTTGAGGATCGTAGCCTCCGTATCCATCACCTCCTTGTCCTCTGAACAGCGGGTCGTCAAAGGTGGGATGCATACCCGAGCCACCGCCAGGGCGAGGCAATCCCCCACCAATAAACGAACCACGAAGAGGATCGTGTGGACCTAGACCAGGGGGATTCAAATCGTCGTGGCCAATGTTGTAAGGAGATCTACCGGGCATATGAAGATCGCCTGGTGGAGGCCTGTTCATCTCGTATTCATCCTCAAAGCCTGGAGGAGGAAAGTCACCCACGGGGTGAGGTCGGGGACGAGCCATTTCAGGGAGTGGATTTGCTGGAGGCGGAGGCATATTTGGGTTTGGCACAGGGTCACCACGGAATGGTCGGTTAGGGTTCTGAGCTTCTTGAGCACGGCGCTCGGAACGTGCGTTGGCCTCTGCCTCGGCAGTCTCGACATATCCTTCGCTTTGCAGTTTAGGAATGAGCTTTTGAACGATGTTGACCTTGAGGTCATGAAGGATGTCTGCAGGATTGAATAAGTAGAGGTCTTTAAGAAGGGTTATCTAGGGGTGACATACCAGCAATAGCTTGTTCAGACGTAAACACGCTTTTGAGCTTTTCAACGAGATCACTTCGATCTTCTTCGTTGTCCTTCATGGTGATGCGAACAGGGAGTTTCTTAGAATCCACAACTTCGCTGATAGATCGTTCAAAGCGACGAATGTTATCATCTCCCACAGCCAATCCCCGGACCTCGACCTTTTTACCCATACGATCAACGCGAATGCTAAAGGTCATGGCTGATTGCTTGTGGGAATACACAAAGCTATACGAGCCGAAGCCCGAGTTCCATTGTGATGGCAGGCGAGGAGCCAGTGACTCGCATTCAGCTGTTGGTTCAGTGTGAGCTAAGCCATAATACTGCTGGGTAGTAGAATTACCTAGCTTCTTATCTTCGTCAAAGCCTTGCAGCTTAAAGCCAAGAGCGGAGAGATATGAATGAATGAGCAGAGCGATGACTTCATATGAAGATGCGAGATCTGATGAATCGTCGTTGGGAGGATGTGTAGGAAGAGCATCTGCCATGCCGCCAAGGATGGCGGCGACACTGAGGGGTTCTGACATGGTGAAGTGCGATGGCTGTTGATGGAGACTGCGATGGTTTGAGATGAATCGTCAACGAGTGGAGTTGACTTGCTAGTGACTTTGATGGATAGTGGAGAAAATGGAGGTTGAAGTTGTTAGTTGAAAGTGAAGAGGGAAGCTGCGTCATGAAGTAGTTGCCTCTCAGCCCTATATGTGGATCTTTTAGGCTCCGCGGGGCAGCGATTACTTAGTAGGTACCTTGGGTGTGTACTTTGGGGGAGAACATTGCGCAAAGCTTACGCAGAAGCCTCAGTGTTTAGGCTCTGAACTTAGATAGAATAGCTGGGTACTAATATATGCATGCGGTCAATGACAGGTCATCACAATCAAACTTAGGACTCGGGTAACGCACCGTTACTGCTTCAAGCTGCCAAATTAGACATGAGCTAGGCCAGCATGAATTGGAATGAAAGTACCCCGGAATGGAAGTGCTCCTTCCAAATGATAGAAACTCGAAATAGAATTCATAAGTGAATCAGATATCAAGTCCAGGCATTAATTCTTTCAGGCCTCTCTCATTAGGCATCTTTATCATAATCGTTATATCATGACGGCATCATCACGTGATACCGCGTTTCACTCAACGCGTCCCACCACGTCTACCAAACCACCAATTCTTCAACATCACCACTTCCACACTATTTCTCATACCCATAATGGAGCCAGGCCCCTCTATCCCCGCCGCTCAAGCATCCCACCTCCTCTCCTCCTTCACGACTTTCCTGACTCTCAGCCTCCACACCCTCCTCTACCACCGAGGTCTATACCCTCCAACAACCTTCCTCACAGCCCGCGCTCTTAATCTCCCCGTCCATCAGTCCCGCCATCCCGGCCTCTGCACATGGATCAACGACGCCGTAGCTTCCGTAGCAGCACAGCTGCGTAAAGGTACCGTGCGGCGCATCGCAATTGTAATGCACGCTGCAAAGACGTTCGATGTCCTCGAGCGATGGGTATTTGACGTTGAGACTTTCCCTGTGGGCTGGGGTGATAGGGAGGAGTTGAATTATAATCCTGCTTTGGTAGAAGGCGTGGATGAGGAAGGCGGTGTGAATTGGACGGATGTAAACGAAGCTCTCAGGGGTGCTCTCAGAAGGGTCTCACATGCGGCTGAGATGATGTCTCCTTTACCTGAAGGCAGCACTTTTACACTTGCTGTTGAGCTGCGTGATGAAGCAGCTGCACCTATAGGAGTAAGTAAAATGTATCTTGAAATGCGTCTGACTAACTGGCGTAGCATCCGCAACATTGGATTCCTTCCCAGCCAAACCTTCAACCACCAACCGACACCTCTTTAAATCAAGGTTCGGCCCTTGGCGGTCACAATACGACACCAATCCGCTCTGTCCAAGCCGGTCCTCTCTTCTTCGAGTGTTGGATTGAGCAAAGCGACTTAGAGTAATCACAGAACAATACGCATATGATACCCAACTTTTGAAGAAATAGATTATCGTCATCATATCATGACATTTCATAACCTCTATTCGTCTTGTACAACATGACATGAACCCATTGCCCTGGTCCCATTTTCCAGACCTTAACCAGCCCGTGCCATAGGACCCTGCTCCCTACTCCGACAAAGCCCACAGTCCGCCGCGTTATGTACAGCCCGGCCGTTAGAGCATGACCAATCCCTTGCCTCATTACCAACAGAACCCTTTTCAAACGCCCAAACAGTCTTCCAGCCAGCCTCCCAGAGGACAGCAGCGCCTACTCCGTCGTCCCCTTTAACGCCGCGCGGAGACTAACCATCTCGCGCTTGAGCCGCGCGTTCTCCTTCTTCATTCGTGCTGTCTCGTCGCTTTGATCCCGCAGCCGAACCATCAGTTCTTCCTTTTCTTCCTTGCCCTTGCCCTTGAGAGCCTTGACGATCTTGCCAAGCTCTCCGTTGAACTTCTCGTATAGTAGTTCGTTCTCCGCCACTGCCTCTTTGTATAGTTGATCGATAGCTCGCACCTTGGCTTCGGCCGCCTTGACCGTAGTTTCCATGTCGTGCTGAATTGCGGTGTGCTTCTCTTGGATCTCTTGAATGGCAGCAGGAACCCGATCTTCCAATTGCCGAACAGCAGCAGTCACTTGCCGCAGATCAACAGACGGCGATCCGGGAGATTGTGCTTCGTTGAGGCGTGCCATTTCCTCACCAATCTTGAACAGCTCCGATTTGAGAGAAGCATCCACGTCATCGACAGCCTGCTTCTCCGTGTTGAGTCGTTCTCGTAGCTTTTGCGGTGACTGTAAACGGAGTCTTTGAGTTCCACGCCTGGATGGGCTTGAGTTCGGGCGTGGTGGCGACTCAGCCCCAGGGGGTGCCGAGCGGTATGGACGCAATGTCGGAATGTTGCTTGATGATAATGTCTTGGAATGCCTGTGGGTCTTCAGTGGTGAGGGTCGTCGAATTGTCTCATCAGATGGCTCTAGGGGACTTGGTTGGAGCGGACTAGGCTGAAGCATATCTAAGACATTTTCCTTCTGTCTTGACACTCGCATCGTCTGGGCCACGCCGGGACTAACTGGTATTCTAGACTGCGCTGTCTTGGGGCTTGCATTTAGCTTTTCCGATGTTTGTTTTGCGTCTTGAAGCGGCTGCGGTGATTCATCGTTATCGTCGAGTGTGACCGCTTCCATATAACTCTTTAGGTCTGATAAAGAGCTGCGACGTTTCTTCCTGGGCGATTTTGGCGGTGGCCGCTCCGTCTCTGGTTCTCCTATTGTTTCCAACAATCGATGGGAGCTTCCGGGTCTCTGTACTTCGTCAAACGCCCCTGCTATGGGTGGACGATCCCTGGAACCTGGTCGCCGTGATAGCTTTTTGGGAATTGTGTTGTCATCGATAGACCTTGAGCGGCCTATTTTTGTTTGAGATAAGCTGGATGCTTCGCCTGTGGCAGGGTTTCTGTGCTTACTGAGTTGTCGCCATACTGATGATCGCTCGTCCTTGCTATTCTGTCGCAACAGGGTATCAAAACCAAACTTGCGGCGCAGCGAAGAAGTGTTTGATGCCAAAGAGGGAGTGTATCCTTTGCCGCGGATGGCGGAGTTAATTGACTCATAAGTCGAGCTGTCAAGTCCAAAGCTATGATTCAAGCTGGGCTCTTCAAAAATTCGATCGCAGTCTTCCACTAGACGATCGAGTAGATTGATATAATTTGCGGCTGTCCCGTCGTATACGAGCAATTCCGCAAAAGCAAGTGTCAGCGCTCCTCTGTCGCCATCATTGCCACACCCGTCCAGCAGATCGGCCAAAAGCTTGATAAGAGCAGTGAAAGCACGGCGATTCTGTGGTGCCATATCGCCAAACAGGAAGTTGACAAAATCTGCAAAGTCTCCAGGCACTCGCTTGTTAACTCGTGCTTGCAGCGTATCCATAGATTTCATCGACATAACTGGGCTTATTTGATCGGCCCAGGCGATCCGAAGAAACTTTTCAAAAGCAACAAAAATGACCTCTGTACCTAGGTCAGCGGTTGCATCAAAATCATAAGGGCTCTCAATGAGCCTGTTGTAAAGTTCGTTGACAGTTAATTCATCGACAACTGAGCGTTGCAATAATGTACGACCGATGATGAGGCCTTTGCGATTCTGTAGAGCGGCGACATAACTAGTGAACGTTTGCTCCAAGCGCACCAATGGGTTTTCAGTACGGGTTTCCTCTTGAGATATGCCGTCCTTGCCCCCCCTTATTGAGCTGACAACAGATGCCTGGCTGTTGTTTCGATGAATCGAAGGCACCTGCTTGTGTTTTGAGCTCACGCTCGCCGTGTCTGAAAGATGAACCGAGCTTCCGCCCCAGAAACTAGAAAGGAGCTTCACAGGGGATGAAGCGAGGAATGATTTGGTCTTCTCAGCTCGGGTGTTAAGTAAGAGACCATGTAGCGTCTTGGAGTAATATGAGACGAGAGGTGCCGTTAGTTGCATGTTGGAAACATTGTGTTGCGTACTCAAAAGTTGTATCACTAATTCTCGTTAGCTTCTGAAATTAGTAGACCTGCCATAGTGGTACTCACCTCGCCGTGACATTGTAGGGAGAAAGTCTTCCAGGGCAACGTCATCCTGGAACTGTCTCCCGTTCAATCCAACCGTGAGCATTGATACTCGCTTCATATCGTTAGTCGTCACGTTGACAACGATCTCAACCCCATAATGGCCAACGGGCGCTCCTTTAGTGCCTCTATCGTGGTCGACAACCACTCGGATTGGGGCAGGCTCCTTGCGACCCTCGATGAGTTGATCGGCACCCTCCTGGAAGATAGCTGCGTGGAGTCCCAGGTTGCTATCTGGCATGCGCGCTGATCGTAAAGTCCAGGTAGGATCCTCTCGCTCTTTTTCTGAGAACCGGGCTTCGACTCTAGCCTTGACTACGTCCTCTCCCCATTTGGCGGCTCTTGCTTCGTACACCTCTTGTAAGAGGAAACATCGTGAAGTGACCGCTTTGCTAATTCTGTGCTCTCCTGGGTGAGCGCCTCTCATCTCTTCCGTTGATGTCATCCAGAAGAGCGTGCCATCATCTGCCTCGGTAAATCGAACTTCAGACAGATCATGCCATCCGGTGAAAACAAACTCATATGCGGCTGGACCACCCGCTGCATTAGTCATAGAGATAAGTAACCCAGCTGCCGAGGGTTTTTCAATCTCACGTAGGAGATCTCGTCCTGTCATGTTCCCGCTCATCTTCTTGATAATAACTATGCAATCTGAGAAAAGGAGAAAGATACCAGATCTATCTGACTGATTCAGCAACGGTTGGAAAGGAGGTGCCAATTCAGTAAAATCAGCTGTTGCGATGAGGCGTCCCTGTGGTTCAAGATTCAAGGGCCAAGCTTCAACCATATTTCGAAGTCTGTTGGTGACATGAGGCTTGTCAGGCAAGGGCTCGTCCATTGAGCAGATGTTAGTGATGATATCTCGCGCCTTTAGCATGGGCTGCAGAGCCGGGTGCGTCATTGGGATACATCCCACAATCTGGTCAATGAGCAGACTGTAGCGGGGAAGCCTTTGGACGGGCTCGATAAGAATAGAGCGGATCGTCTGTTCGCCAGCTTGAGCCACCCTCTGCCTAAAGCTCGACTGTTGATCGAGGAAGGAGTTGAGTAGCGTGGGGAAGTGCTGGCTAGCTTTAATGTAATCCTGATAGCACTCCGTAAATTTGGGGAACCATTCCAGAAATAACCTAGCAATAGCCAAAGCACCACTTGGATCTTTTGTCCGGCCGATTTTGGAACCCATAAAGTTCATCGTAGGCGTCTCCATATCTCGTAGTGCTTCCTCTTCAGTGTCGTCGAGAATTCTCCGCATCTCTTCCATAAAGGCAGAGTTGACCTGTAAGATACCATCTGCTGAACTGGGGAAGAGCTTCTCCAACTCTTCTTCAGAAGGACTCAAACTACCAGGCGCTCGCGCTTGAGCACCTTCGCGGAAGTCGGCCGCAACATTTGTTACCAACTCCCTCACTTTGGCCACATATCGTTCCTCAGTCTCTACCAGTTCAGTCAATTTCATTCGCAATTCCATCTTCTGGTCCTTGAGGAACGATTTGCTTCGATTCAAGGCGGTCGGCTTCGATGGTGCTCTTCGTAGACGGCTGGTCGGTAGGAATACTGGCTCTCCGAATAACTTTATCAGAGGCGTATACCCTCCATACTGTCGCAATGTTGGGTCTAGAATATCGTCCTCATCGTCGGGCACTTCTTCGAGATCGACGGACTGAAGTGGTACAATAGCGCCCGGAGGTAGAACAAAGTCGAGATCGACATGGCTGATGTGTTGTGTCTGCAGGGCGTCTTGCAGAGTCTCGATGATGTCGGCTGTGTGGTCGCTCTGGACCATATCCTTGACAATATCGGCAGCATGTTGTTCGCTGAACAGCGTAGGTGCGCTCCCAGGACGCCGACCTCGTGTAGGATATAGGTTCTTTAGATATACTTTGACGCATTCGGGCAGTTCTGTAAAATATTTGAAGAGGCCAAAGGCAAGGGCGCGGTAAACCTCATCTCCCTGAAACTCGCGGGGTAGGTGGTGGACGACGCTGTAAAATGGGGAGTTGGGCGATATAGTTATTCGGGGGAAACTCTGGAAGCCGGCGGGCGTAAAAACGTGGACTTGTACTCGAGAGCTGTTGAGGGTATAATTTGCGGTGGTCGATGGCCCGTGGAAAAGCAACAGAGGAAGATGGCCGAGTAGAGGGTCGGCGGCGTGGTAGAGAGTAACACTATCTGACGACAGCGCCAGCTCTTCGGTAACGCGAACCATGGCGTTGGAGGAAGTGGGTGGCCTCTTGTCAGTTCAGTACTGATGTACAGTAGGTAGTATAGTGCAATGCAGTACGAGAGGTGTGTTGACGTTGACTTTTGACGGCGGTCTCCAAGGCGGGCCGCAGATGGGGAGCGATTCGACGAGAAGCGATCTATGAGCGAGCTTAGGTAGCTTAGCGGCGCCCAACCTTTTGGGGAGTGACGAGACGAGACAAGAGTTTATCCGTAATTATTAACGAGTCGCCTCCTCCCTCGTCACGGACACTCAGATTTGCGCATGCGGGCGGGCAATCGAATCGAGGGGTTGAGAAAGTGACGTTGTTTTGGAGATCGATCTCGGGCTGGGATTAGGACGAGACGAGCGAGATGGAGGTTTGAGCTTTGGCCCGTATCCGTAGTCGGTCGGGAGTCAACAAAGCCCAGACCAGCAGCAGACAGACCCCCAGTCAGTCAGTCCCAGACACACTTCAGAGCTCAGAGACAAGTTGGGGAGCGGGAACAGAAGCGAGAGGAGGTGGGTCCAGTCTGTTTCGAAAGTAAACACACTTTTGACCAGGCTCACTCACTCACGTTCAGCAAATCAACACTAATTTAGTACTGCCTGCAGGTAAACAGTAGTAAATCATAGATACATATCGTGTGTGCGTCACACAGCGGGAGATTTAATGTTGTGATTCAACAGATCGAATCAACAAATGCACGTGACAAACAATAATAAACATCGACATTTCAAGATCAACACCGACCACTTAGGTACTTATCTACCTACCTAACTTAGTTACCCTTTCAGCTGAAGCAGGGACTTCCATGAGATGCGGGCTGGGTTGATTTGATCTAAATTAAGCTTGGTTACAGTAACCGTAACCGTAACCCTGCCCTGGCAACAAGAAACCTCAGCCCAACAACAGCGGTCAAAGCAACCCAACCTCGCAAAAACTCAATGCCCTGCCCTGGCTCTGCCTAGGCGGGGACTAGCGGAAACTCCCTAGGTTCCAAGGCATTGACCGCTGAATTTATAGTGCCCACCAATTTAAAGCACATCTACTGGTGGACATCATACCTGACGCCATCAGCTATTCCCGTCGGCACCTCAGACTTTCAGGTTTTCTACCATTTGCCAAGAAATTATATGTCTTGAATACCTTCAGACTATTACTATATCACTCGATATCGTTTCATGAGGGGCCTTCAGTACTCTGAGACAAAATCAGAGGTAACAAAAAAAAACTACTAAAGATCACTAACTATTCGTCCTCAAAGGCCTGGATAACCTCCTTGGCACCTCGAACACCCGACCGAACAGCACCCTCCATGTATCCCTTCCAAACCAGCGACGTCTCGGTGCCTACAAAATGAACTCTTCCATAAGGCTCACGCAGTGCTTTCCCGCTATCGCTTGTCATCGTCCCGGGCATCATGACCGGTGATGGCGCACCCCAGATCCAAGGCTGTTTGGTCCATTCCTGGATGATGATATTAACAGGATCTGGCGCTTTGATGCCCACCGCGCCAAAGACACTCTTGAAATGGTCTGACACAGTCCTCCGCCGTTCTGCGACTGACCACTTGGACCACTCCCTGCCTCTATCCCCAACGACAAAGCAAGTGATGCTATACTGTCCGTCCTCTTCTGAGCACGTATCTCTTGAGAAGTATATAGGCCCTGTCTCACACTCTATAATGCCACTCAAACCAGCGTCGCGCCACCATGGCTCTTCAAAAACGAAGATGGTCTTGGAATAGTAGCCTAAAGCAGTGCTTTCACCAAGCGTCTTCTTAGCCGGTGGCAAGGGTGGATCGAAAACAAGGGAAGGGTAGAGACATGTTGGCACTGACACAACGACTCTCTTAGCTCGAAAGCTCTGACTTGGGTTGGCTGTTTCGACGATGGCACCATCCGAGCCCTGCCTGATTGTCTTGACAGGACTGCGAAGTCTGACAGCCATCTTTGGGAGCTTGGCTGCTAATCGGAGTGAGAATGTCTGGTTTCCTGCTACCTTTTAGCTGGCGAGTACCGACAGTTATGGACTTTCGAACCTTGTCTGTTGCGCAGATATTGCCCTCCATTTTTCTTGTCAGAGGCCATATTCTCCAAACCTGTGCCACTGCGGATATAGTCCACCATGTACAACGCGCTGACTTCATCAGGTCCCACGCCTATGAGGGGACCTGTAGCAGCGTCAGCGACTGCTGGGCCAAATTCAGGCCCAAGATACTTGGAGCTCAGTTGGCTAAAGGTCAGTGAGTCCAGCATATCTGCTTCAGGATGGTGGGATGGGTTCTCTGGATCAATCTCGTCAACCCACTTGTTCAGCTTCTCGATAAACTCTTGAACCAATTCAGCTGCACCCGAAGGTAGAGGCATTTCAAGGCCATGCTGCAACTTGACAACTTTGCCATCCAGCTGCTGGTGAAGGTTGAACCCAGTGGCTCTTTGCTTGATCAGATCGAACCCAAATTCTTGAGCAAGCTTATATATCTCGCTCTGGTTGGTATCGTTCAACCAAGCAGCACCACAATCGACTTTACCTCCCAAGTGGGAGGCCTCAACGCTTAGAGTCTTTCCGCCGACCCTGTCACCAGCTTCGAGAACGATGACGGAGTAGCCAGCTTCGTGGATCTTGACTGCCGCACGAAGTCCGGAGAGGCCTGCCCCAACAACTACAACGTCGGCAGACTCAGGTTTGTTCAATTCAGTAAGCGTCATTTTGGAATAAGTGAGATGACGGATAAGGAGAGGAACGATGGTATAACTGAGGGGGGCAAAGCCAGTAAATAGATGATGAAGACCAGGATCCTTTCTTAAGCTATAATCTCACATGATGTACGCGTCTTTGTATTACACTATTTTTCTATCTGATCCGAGGGTTCCAGGATTGTGTCGTTGATCACAGTCAGATTTCGCTTACATGGATGCTTCAAGATGAAATCCTTCCTCAGCAAATGGTGTGTAACCGTGATTTGCCAAATAAGCTTAACCTTTTGTGAGGATTTAGGCTATTCTTACTGCATTGGATAAGTCTCGCAAATGTGCAGTCATGTTTCAAATATGATAGCTCGATCGAAATACGATTGTTGTTTGCTCGACTTTTAGCCTCCATGTTTCATTCACTGTGATCTTCACGTGGACCCACGCTCGCGTGCATTTAGCGCCGCATCGCAGAATTCTGGACTATGACTTGTTTCATAAACATCTAACCTAAACTCATTTATCAGTCCACTTCTAGTTCTCTAGTCTTCATACCGACGTCGCATAGTCCTTTCAAAAGAATAAGTCTCTATCACCATGGCGAGCCAATCCCGCGGTATGGCCGTACAGCACAATCCCTCTTCAACCAGTTACCGCCTCATCGAGCTTCCCCCAGATCTACAGAATATTCTTGAGGCCGATGACGCTCCCGTGTAAGTCAATCCCGTCGCGATATGATATGTGAGAACCACACTGATACCTCTATTCAGGCTTACCATTGAGTCAACTGAAACATCTGCTGTTATCAAAACACCCAACAAGACGTATGCGCTTCGTCAAAAGAACACTTCAAATGCACTTATGCTTCTCTCGCCTATGTCCTCGCCAACTGAAGATGAGCCATTCGGTCAAGGCATTTCTATTATTTCCACCATCAAAGAGACCGTGGAGCTAGACACTGTTCCTGAAAAGGCAACATCGACAAATGGGCCTGGTAAAGGGAAATGGCATGAGCGGTTCGGACGGAATAGATAGATGGTAGCACTGTATTGATACATAGTGCATAATCACTACTCAGTGGCTCATGAGAAGATGGGTTGAGCGGAGATTCGCGCATCCGATGTTCTTACAGATCAACATCACCCTGCGTTCAATGACCGAAGCTGCCTAATTGGCTAATAGGCGAACAGACAACAAGCTACCAGACTGTTTGCGAGTTATCACGGCCTTACTTGTGATACCTACCATTGGGTATTATTAACCTGAAAAGTGTTATAGAGAATGGAATGCATAACAAAGATGTCTAGATAAACCACTGCCTGGGTTATTCTTGTATTTGATCCGACGATATAAACGCAAACGAACAATGCTTATACATCGAATATGTCATATTGGTTCAAGTCAAATATGATAGGTCGGCAACCGTCTGCGGTCCCTCAATACTTACTTCTGCCTGCCATGCAGCCGGAATATAGTCATGATGGTCGACTGACAACCCCTCATCCGATTAAATCCAATAGCATTCATCCCGCGGTGATCTCAAGCCACAAATGATCAACGGAACCCTCGCTTGGGCAACCCAGTCCGCCTTCCAATGGGCATCGGTACCCAAGCCGAGATACTAAGGTTGTCTCCGAAGAGTCCATTCCGTTTATCCCTATTCAAGGCTGGTTCGGCTCGAGATTGTTATAAACTCAAAAGACGCTAAAGGAAGTATATCATTTGATTGAAACCCCCATTGACTCCGCATCTCAATATATCTGCGTCATACTATGAGCCATCTCGATACTTTGAATATCCCAGACTGGCGACATACTATTTTTAAAGTCTAAACTACATTTGCGCGTCGCTACTATCTATGCACTATTTTACTTCTTCGTCGCCTATTACTCGTCCGTCGATTCCATTGTTGGCAATACCTTAGTTTGACATCCAGTTGATGGGGTTGAAAAGAGGCAACTTCAACCTACTGAGGTCACAAGGCACTGCTTCAAGAGGAATAGTAATCCGCCCCCATTTACTTTTTCGTTTCTTCTATGGAGTTTTGAAAAGTTTAGGCAGCGGTCTGGTAAGAAAGGAACTGGACATTCATCCATCCTCTTGCCGACTGCATGTCAACTGGAAGGGAGTGTGACCTGGGTACCAGATGAGGTATTCAGTTCACCTTTCCACTCCACACTTTCGACCTAGCAGGTCTTAACATTAGATATTGTTTGAGTACCGCATGTCACAGGCTGTATTTGCTCCTGCTTCTGCTTCTTTCCATCCAGAATCCAAAGAACACTACAAAATATCTGGTTATCTGGATCTGAAAAGTTGCCCGACTGCTGTATTTTGTCACATTTTGTAAGTTCTAAGTTGAATCTCTACGAAGAACTTCACCTTCTCATTCGCGAGTCACATACCGAATGTACTCACTGGTGCTTGATTTCAGATCTGGTGAGGCCGCGTTGCAGTGGCAGACCTTTGTGGCAGCAGCATGATCCCCTCGACTTCAAGTGTATCTCATCGTCATCACGACAGTTACACTTTTCATGCCAAATCGCCACTTTGTATCTACTCGAGCTCAGTTGGCTCCTAAACGATCTCACAAAAAAGAAAGAGTCACTTCGTACACATAAAAGGCCAACCCCATGCAAGCAGAAGGGAACCGATTGCAAGTGCTTGCGCATTTCTGCGATGCCTTCTGATCCAAATTCACTTATCATTACACTGTCAAACGCAAGTGCGCTTTTCGCATCTTATACTTACCTAATTTCTGCCTACCTACCTACATGCACCTTCTATTGCAGCTGGCTTGCGTTGCCCAACTTCCTTCCCTTCGCACTTGCCTCATTTGATGAAACTTGCCCAAGCATTTGTGCCGCCAAACCTCTGCCTTTTCCTTCTAACAACTGACAGACCTACTTCTCGATAGTTAACTACGGGCTGGTAGCGACGATGGAGGACACTGGAAATGATAACGACACCGAAGAGGCGGCTCACCCTGCCCAGGGGCTTTGCACTCGAGAGGTGACTGCTTTGTTTCCGGATGTTTGCCCACAGTTCCTCCAGTCGATCGCCGCACCATTACAGTTCAGCCCCCAAGCTGTCATCAACCACATTCTCGATCTTATAGAATCCGGGCAAACATATAAAAAGCGAGAACAACCCCAAAAACATACTACCAAGAGAAAACGCGATACCGATGAACAAGATGACGAACTTGAAGAGACGGTACGCAACGCCAAGCGCATGTACACTTCTGACAATCGAGTACCACGATATCAGCCAGGTCAGAAGGACTCTCCCCTTGTGTAAGTGAAATATCCTGTAGCCGTGACTTGTTTTGTACAAGGGCTGTTCAAGGAGTAGCGGAGACGCCATGAGTACAGGCAGGGCGAAAGAGGCAACTGCGGTCCATCCTATGAATCAATAGATTTGCGTTCCAAAGCTTGGCCATAAACTTTCGGATTCCTTGATGAGGAGTACCTGGAACCAGGTAGCAAGGCAACCGCGTCCTGTGTGGGTGATGGCACATAGGCGCAGTCAACAAAGTCCCAAGCAAGATATCTTTCGGGTGCATATCTAAACGCTAACCTTAATACAGGAGATATATGATTGCAGGAGACTTTCCATACGTCCCTCTGAGGATCGTCCAGCAGTTTCTCTCAGAAAACAATCGTCTTCTTTTTCCCACGTATCTTGCAATCAACGAGGCAATTCAACAACACAATGAACCTTTGCCTTGGACATACAAGAAGACGCCCACAGTGCAGTCACCACAATACGGAGAAGCGAGCATTGACGAGACCATCCGATCTGCCAATGCGTCTTCGGAGAGAGAGCAGGACGAGGTAGCGCTCATGGAAGAACTCAAAGCTGCCAGACTTGCCCGACGGCATTCGAACTTGATGAGAGAGAAGGAACTTGAAGCCCTGGAAGTTGAGAAGCGAAACTTCGATGAAGCCAAATCCAGAGGGGAAATCAAAGAGTGTGAGTGTTGTTTCGTTGATACTGCGGAGAACCGGCTCGTCCATTGCAACGGCGAAGATACGCATGTAAGTATGCTATACACCATTTCCAGGCATGCTTCATACTTGATCCATCCAGAGAGTGTAGGAGGAGCGATATCCCTACCCGGTGTCCAACTTTCTCTATATAACAATGGGGAAAACCCTATACTCCAGCAAGTTTTACTAACAAGTCTCCAGTTCTTCTGTATTCAATGCGCTCGTCGACACGCTGAAACCCAAGTTGGTCTCTCCAAACACGAACTGGAGTGTTTGTCCACAGAAGGGTGTGAAGCTGGCTTTTCTCGCACTGAACGGCAGAAGTTCTTGACCGAGTCGCTAGCTTCTGCTCTAGATAGAATTGAACAGGACGAAAACCTTCGACTAGCCGGGTTGCCAAATCTTGCCCAATGTCCCTTCTGCTCCTATGCAGAAGAGTATCCACCGGTAGATATCGACAAAGAGTTCCGGTGCCGAAAGTCTGAATGCATGACCATAAGTTGCCGCCTTTGTAACTCGCAAAGTCATGTTCCAAAGACATGCAAGGAGGCAGCTACGGAAAGGGGTTTAGACGTCAGACGAGAGCTGGAAGAGGCTATGTCGAAAGCCCTCATACGCCGTTGCAACAAATGTACACTTCCATATCTTCCTGCTGATATCAACTCCGTATAGTGGCTAATAATTAAAACAGGTCAGACACCTTTCGTTAAAGAGTCCGGCTGTAACAAGATGACTTGTTCCAAATCAGGCTGCTCCAACATACAGTGTTACGTCTGTTCGAAGTCTTGCGATTACACACACTTCAACGATAGGGGACTAGGGGGTAAATCAGGCAACTGTCCTTTGTTCGAGGACAGCGAGAAACGACATATGGACGAGGTCAAGGCAGCTGAGGAAAACACCAAACAGAAAGTGCTAGAAGAGAACCCACATCTTGAACCTGAGCTTTTAGACTTTAGAACCTCTTCAAAGGTCAAGAAAGACGACGCTCGTCGGTTAGAGAAGTCTGCCGCCAGGAACGAGGCATACAATGGACGAGATCGCCAGCGTCGAGGAGGTTTGCGTGATGGGGCATTGGCCAGAGCTGTGAATGAGCCAGAACAACCAAATCTACATGTACAACAGAACAACCCACCTCAGCAACTTCAGAGATTTGAGAACCGTCGGCGAGTAGACCGTAATGGTTTCGACCGTTATCTAGGGGAGCACGACCTGCTGTTACAGCAGATGGCGCAAAACATACCCATTGAGGGTCCAGCAAACCTGCCAATACGACCAGGGCATGGGCAAATGGATCCAATGCTTCTGAATATGCAGCAACAAGCGGCACGACTCCAGCAAGAAGCACAAAATCAGCAAGTACCGGAATTTCGACCATTCCAGCAACTTGAGCAATTTCAGCAACAGATAGAGCAGCATAACGAGCAACTACGGCTGATGCAGCAAAGAGCAATGGAAAGCTTGAGGAACGGCCATCCGCTACCATTTTTCAATAGAGGTGGGGAAAGACCCCTTCCCATCCCTCTTCACAGGGCACAAGCGCAACAAGGGCAACCACCTGCACCGCAGCCAGTGCCGGCTCCGATTCCTGGTCCTGTTCCGCAGCAAGTTCCTATGGCTCAGGGGCAGTATCCCAATTTGATGGCCCCTCCATTGAACCAAGACCAGCTCCAGGCGTCTTTGCTTGCTATGCGTCCACCAGATAGAAATAACAACCAACGAGAACAGTGATCAGGAGCATTATTCAGATGCATAGGCATAAGATACCCATTGCTAGCAAGAAATTAGATACGGGAATGAGAATGTGACTCGAGCGTTATCATATATTGGTTAGCCTCCTACACATTAGTCATATTCTGATCTAGGTATTCAGGATAGGCTATGAGTAAAGGCCTTCAGTGCTTGAGCCTGTCGCCTATGATATCCGGGTTTGAGGATGAGTTATAATTGGGGAGCGCGACTTCCAGACAGCGATCATTCAAAATAGGTACATTTACCAATGGTTCTTTCTCGGGGTGTTCAACTGATTAGGTATTATTGTGATTCATTCTGACCCATTAGTTCTATACTGTACAGTGATCAAATCTACTCGTTATCCTCAGATTCAGCATACGAATCCCCTACCTCAGCATCATCATCATTATCCGCAACATCCTCATCGTATGAAACAACCTTACGCCCACTTCGTGTTGATCGTCGAGTTGCACGTACAGGCTGCTGCTCCTTTTTGACCGGTTTTGCTGGGGCTCGTTTTCTTGATCTTGTGCTTGTCCGCGGTGGTTCGGATTCTGCATCGGATTGTGGCTCTGTCTTTGACTCAAGCCTGGATTCTTCTTGCTCGGGTGCTGCTTCTTGATCTGGGTCTTGATCCATTACGGATTCCAACTCAGCCTTCGGTTCAGGGACCGGCCCTGGTTCGTCTTGCGACTTTGGGGGTGCTTCTTGTTCGCGGTCTACTTCCATTGGGAGCGTCACTCTGTACTGATCTACCCCGTCATGCTCCATTACGAGCCCGTCATCGCCATCGTCGTCCTCGTCAACTGCAGGGAAGAAGCTCGAGGTTTGATGCGCCGGCGCTTCTTGCTCATCCTCTTCCTCCTCGTAGCCGTCTGGAAGAAATCCACCAGCCATATCTTCATCCTGCACCGACGGTAGTTTCTTGGAATGAATTGAGTCCCTAGCATGCCCAAACACAGATATGCCGTCGGTGATTTCCCCATACTCCTGTCGGATTCGTTCTGCGATGCGCATGCCCATAAGAAAACGACGCCATTGCGCCAGTGCCTTCTTTCGTCGTTTCTCGTCTTCCTTTCGTGCGCGCTCTGCTTCGTCCTTTTCGAGTTCTACCATGACCATATCATGGTTCTCCTCAGCGATGACAACACCCTGAATAACTGGTACAGCCATTCGATTACCGAATTCGAAGTCCACAACAGCTTCCGCGTAGTCGATCTGGAGCTTTTTGCAGACTCGCATTGCTCCACGAAAGGGTACATGTACAGCGCCTTCTGGACACATATGTTCAGCAAACAAGTCAATATTGCTATGGGACAGTTAGTACAATGAAACCCGAGTACGGCAGCGACAACATACCCGTATTCGTTCTTGGGAATGACTCCGTCCTTGATTGGTGGCGGAATGATCCATTCAGTTTGTTCCCAACTGTAAAGACCCTGCAGAACCTTCTCTCCCGTAGCAGCTTCCGCCTCCAAAATCTCTCGTCGACGGTTTAGAGTGGCTGCGCGATAGGGAACTCTCTTCAGAGGCTGTTCTCCAGGCTTGGGTGCCCGACCCTGTTTATGCCAGGTTTCAGCACTCTTGACGTTCAGAACATCGCTACGTAGGAACACATCCTCTTCCTCCACTTTACCGCCCTTGACCTTGTTCTTGAAGACCTTTGCAGGCTTCGCATCGGGTTTCAGAGCCTCCTCACGCTTCAAGTGGCGCTCAAGTACGAATTCTTTCGACTGCTTGTAATATTGTAGAGTTTCCTGGCCTTCCTTGACCTCCTTCTTCTCCGGTTTGGCAGGCTTTAAATCCGTTGCTTCTTCAGCTTCGTCGATCTCGGTTATGGGGTGCTTCTTGCTGCCCCGTCGGTATCCGGATATTGCTGTCTTGAACCAGTCAAACTGATCATAACGTTTTATTTTGCCGTGTCGATTGTAGACCGGGACCTTTTCTGGCGTCATTCTAACTCCCTTTGTACGGCCAGGAAGCATGTTCCGCTTCAAGTATCTAACTGTAACATCCTTGGCAGTACCATCTTGCGAATAACCAATGATGTATGCCATTATCTGGCGCGCCTTATCAGCCTTGGCTCCACGAGGTTCCAGAGACTCTATTAGATCTCGGTTCGTTCCGACCACGTTTTTAACAACTGCGTCAACAGGTATATACTTATTGGTGACTGGCGACAAGACTTCTGTCCAATAATGTGGAAAATCCATGTCCGCATCGTACTTCTTAGTCGATGTCTTTCTCGGTGTAACTTCCATTTCTACGACTGACTCGTCGTCGGTATCCTTGTATTCGAGCTCCAGATCCTCTGAATCGCTCACGACCTCGGGTTTGGACTTTGCTTTCCGTGTAGAGCTTTTTGTGGTCTGTTTTGTCTTTTTGTTAGATTGCTTCTTTGGCGCAGTTGTACTCTTTGTGGTCGACTTCGTCTTCTTGTCCGGCGTCGACTTCGTCTGGTCGGTCTTTTCCGGTTCAGCCTCTTCGAGTTTGTTCCACCCGAAACCTAAGCAAGGCAAGTTCGCAACCATTCGTGCTTCTAGACCTAGCCCGCGGAGCAAAGCAGTGAAGAGTTGAGCGCCTACATCCCGACTGCCCTCGCAAGCTCGAGCGCAATGTCTCAAACCCTCTAAGCCGGAGATCTTCTCACCGAATTGCTCGGGATCATGAGACTCTGCCTTTTGTGCCTTGGTTAATCGGTCTAGCCGCTCAAGAGACATGTAGCCCCATTTCCTAAGTCCTGGCGCTGTGATGCGGAACCGCTGTTTCCACCAAGCCGACAGGGTTTGCATCAGTCGGAATAAGGGGTCCCCATGGCTCATATTGACAGCCCCTTCCTCAAGCCTCTCGGCCTCGACGCCCCAGTCGCGCGATCGTCTGTCGGGCATTTTTTTACCTTTGCCTTTTGATTTAAGGGCCTCTTTTGTTGGCTTTTTAGGTGTCGGCTTCTTTTCGAGGCCGCTGTTGCGCCTCCATCGATCCACCTCGTCCCAAAGCCTCGGAGGCACATGAGAAATCATAGTCGCCTGAACTTCAGGGTCGCAAAGCCAAGAGTTCCGTGTAGCATTGTGCCAGAGAAGTAGCATGACATGAACGCAGTGTGTGGCATGTCGCACCTTTCTTTCGCGCTTCGAGGGACCCTTTCTGTCGAATGCGTTGGTAAGTGAGATTCGCGTATCACGAGTGAGAGTCAATTCTAGATCTCCAGAGGTCACTGGAGCATCCGGTAAAGGCGCAACTGGCGCTTCAACATCCTCAAATTCAATATCTTCGTCGTCCCCAGAATCATCATCGTTGCCTTCTGATTTCTTTGGTGGTACAACATCCTCAAACTCTTCGTTCGATAAAGAAGTCAGAGAGCTTCCATCATCGTCGTCGTTGTCAAATCCATGAAGAATTGAGTTTGAATTAGGTGTCGCGGATGCGTCTAAGTCGTCGTAAAGTGTTGTTTTGCGCCGTGATGCATCTGACTTCTCTTTGGCTGCTTTTGACGCTCTAGGTTGCCCTGGCGGCGGCGACTCACGCAAACGTTTGCGCGGCACAAGAGGAGGCATGCTGATATTGTAGTAGGAATTGTCGCATCATGCGAAGTTCCTGGAATAAGGCTTCCTTGAAGAACATCTTAGGTAGTGGGTACGTCGTCATAGAAGAACGCCAGGCAACACGTGTTCACGTGATTCAATTAAACTTGATTATGACCTATAAGCGATCTTGAGGGATCATAGAATAGTGCCTGTACGAAGTAGAAAAATTAGACGATTTATTTTAGTAATCTTTCAACGGGATACTATACATATTTCAGTTTTATTATACTCATTACTTGAATTTTGATCTGTGCTCGGTTCAAGTATCCAGTTTCTGTATTGTACACTATCCACCCAGGCGCATTGAGTCCTGCTCACCTTCAGACTTAAATAGTACAGCAGATTGGTCACTGGAAGGAAAATACAGCAGAAGGACTCCAAAATATATGCCATTAATCAAAGACAAATTGATATCACTATTCTCTGGTATCAGAAATTGCCCAACGCCATCTATGCACCTCTATCGCTTATTCAGAAAACACAAACCATGCTCATACTTCAATCAGGTCTGGGGTAGCTGGCCCAACGCCACGCAGCAAAACCACAGTATTCCCACTCTGCAATGCCGTCCCAACTTTCTCGTTGTACTCCAAAACTCTACCTCCCTCCACGTGGAAGACACGTAGCTTGTCCTTCTCATCTGAACTTTGGTTATTAATGTTCTGCACCTGTAGACTTCTTGCTGCAGCGTCTAGAACCCGGCCTATGACCCAGTCCTTGTTGTAAAAGAACTCCCCTTTGGGGAACTTGGCTTTGGCCGTCTCTGCCTCAGCCTCCACGTACACATACACCCTCTTTTCAATAGGTGTCTTGGCATCGCCTTTTGCTGTCTTCTTCAAATTGTTCACTGCCGCAATGCGCGCGGAGGTGGAAGTTGGTTTCGGTTTCGGCAGCGCTCGGCCTGCTTGTTCTTTCTTTGCTGTACCCCATGCGCGTAGCTTGTCGAATGCCGATCTTGTCTTCTGACCAACGTCAAATTGCGCTGGGCGAGCTCCGATGGGTACCAGGTTGCTGCAGTCATGATCTTCCTTGAGTCGATGTTTTAGGCAGTAATCTCGGTTGCACGTCTGGCAATGTACGCCAGGCGTCAAAGATGTTCCGATTGTGGTCTTGCACTCAGGCGACGAGCAAGGCTTTTGGGATACCTTATCCCGTAGAACCTTTCCTTGTCCGATGGACGGCTGCGAGAGCTCCTTGAGTCGCTTTCGCTCTGCCCAAGCACCAGGGTTCGTGCATGCATGTGATGTTTCGGATCGGTGATCGAGACAAAATGTTTTTCGACAGGACTGGCAGAAAAAGGGTAGGAAGTCGAGTTGGTTGCAGTAGTCGTATTCGCAGTGCTTGCCAATCAGAGTGGCATCGTTCTTGTCGTCCATCTCGACGTAACTTGTGTCTTGAGCTTCCGGTGTGTTGGATGACGCCATGTTGAAGATTTGGATGCTTTATAGTATACGAAAATATAAGTTTGTAAGTTGCAGCAGGCAGAGGGGTTGTCGCAAGAGCTTGTAGGTTTGTAGGTTTGTAGGCAGATGACAGATACACGAGGCGGCGGCGAGGAAATGCCTAGAAGAGTCCGTCCACGTATTACCAATCTTGGCAAATTACGACCAAGTGGTGGCACAAGCTTTGACGTTTCAATGCAAACGAAAGTTACTACGCGCACGCATAAAAGTCTCAATGGAAGAAGATGCACCTGATGTTTATGAATTATAGGCGAGCTTGCATAGAAGAGCGAGAACAGGAGGCTTGAATCTAATTCACAGAGGCGCACAGCCACTTTAAGGGACCAGGAGTAAATCGCGGGGTCCTCTGTTCTCCCCACCATTGGAGCTCACTGGGCGATACTTAGCTAGAGCTACATCCCTGTATATCAGTTCTTATAGTATAGGAGTTTCACTGATCCCGAGTTATCATGCATAGTCGTATAAATAGTACACTACAATCGGCTGCATATCAAAGTATAAGTTGAGTGCCTTCGACCTTCCCTTAACGCCAGGTTGTACAAATTTGTATTACAGTTCCTTCTCCTTAGGCTTCTTCGTCAACAAGTCCTCGCGACCAGTCATAGGTGCGTTTCCAACGGCGCTTTTGCCGCCCCAGGCTTCAAAGCCTTTATGGAATGCCCACTCGACTGCATTCTCGACTGGCTCATCGAACATGGCTGGAAGGAAGGGAACCACCGCGAGACCCAGGCCAATAGGTCCCCATGTTCGAATGGTCTTGTTCTTCATGTCCTTCATGGCTCGGCCTGAGTACCTCACAACACTGTGAATCGTGAAAGCAGGTAGTCCCATACTTGCGACACTCTGGAAGATTGCGCGCTGTACCATGACGGTGCGGTAATCCTCGAGTGGTGCCACAGTCCCAGGTTCGACCGCGCGTGTCTCAAGAGCCGGCAAACCGGTAACCTTTTCTTGGCGAGGCGTGAGTTGTAGCTTAGGATTCAATATCCGCTGGTTGTGCCAGTATGACTTGTAACCCTCATACGAGACATCGCCGATGAGATACAACCACGACACACCGTATGCACCGCGCACGAGATTTGGGTGAGCTATTGGCCGGAATGATTCACCTATGTCCGAGGTGTACGCTACGTATCTATGCGCCGAGAGAAGGATTGTTCGGATTCTCGTGGCATAGGCTGCGTATCGAACGTTTGTATCTGTTGAATCAGGGCCACTATGCTTGGTTAACTGGTGTCATCAAAGTCATGTGCACATCTACATACTAGCCCTCTGTTATGTCGTCAAAGACATTTCCGTTCTTGCCGGTCTGGTTGACAGTATCCTGGACTTTGTTGGAGAGCTGCTCTTTCGTAGGAAGTTTTTCGACAACATTGTCCTTGATCTGAGCTACCTCACTCTTCTCCTCCGGCTTGGGGTCTTTTGACTTTCCCCACCACATTGTAGATGTTTGACGTGAATTTGAACAAACACAAAGAGAGATAATCAGGATGGTAAAAAAGCGAAAGTCGCGGAATCTACTTCCAGGGCAGAAGACGCTTCCATTTTGATGGCCCGCCGCTACCCAACCTTTACCCACAGTAGGTAGCTAAATGTATGTAGGCTGCTGCAAGCATATTCGATAACCTTGTATCAGTGACGTTGCTTCCGGAGATCCGATTGATCCCGATCTTGCGAAAGACCCGGGGAATAACCGCCGCGCTCAGCACCGGCCGGTCCCTTTAGGCCTGTAAATCCAGGCATAAGCTCCAGTTGATTTTGAGAGCTCGGCAAAGTATCTCAACCGCGACACTTTGAACATCCACCCATTGTCCTCTGTCCATCACCCAATTCGTCCACCCCGGTCTCGTCTTATAATTCACAATGGCTGGTATCGCTTACTACACCATTGCCGGCAAGCAGGTCGGCGGCCACTACGTTCGTAACCCCCTCAATTGCATTCGCCAAAGCCTTGAATCTGTTCCGAAACTGACATGAACAATAGCTGGCCATGGCCTGGTTGGGAACTCTCTTCGCTGGTGTCAAGTACGCTACCTCTGGCAGCTCTGCTAAGCCCACCGCTACCGCTACTCCCCCTATCAACGCCTCTAGCAACGACGAGGCCGACTTCATCAAGTGCGCGAATTCACCCGGTGGTTTTGGAGAATTGTGGACTAACACAATTATAGGGACTTCCTTGAGCAGCAGGACAAGAAGAACTAGACGGTTTCACCGAGGACGATGGTTATGCGGTTATTTGGATGCGGTGTACGTTTATAAGTCATGGAAGCATAAGCTGTCCATCGAGCCGGACAGTCGAATTCAGATACCAACAAAAGCCGGTTTCGCCAATCGTGACATAACGATCTTGAAGAACGATTCCCTCTTTTGTGAAAACCCGAACATGCGCTCGACCAGCTCGATTCGATGCTTTTGATGTTGGACCGGTTGAAATTTGATACCGAGCGTTCATACATATGTGTTTACTCCACGCCATATTGATCTTGTCAATGTTCTCCGAAGCTCCAAAATGGCTGTGAAAGGAATTCGTGATGGTATAAAGAATCAGCGCAATGATCTCGGCCCCGGTTTTGGCCCTGGGTCGGCATTTCGTCATTGTTGTTTTTCACCATGAAACTTGAAGCCAAAGACAATACCATTGCTGAGATGTGGCTCATGTGAAACGAGTCCTCGTCATTCTCACAGTTCAGCTTGCTCCGAGCGAGATTTTTATGCCAACTGGCAGGCTACCGTTAGTCATAAACCCTAAGTGCAACTCTTGACACAGTGACAGACACATAGCGTTGACCGGATGGCTTCCCGATCTAGTATGAAATGCTGGTATACTAGTATGAGCTAACGTTGTTTATTCGTCAGGAACGGAAGGCATGTAGGTATCTAGTCGTTGGCTGTGCGTGTTGGAGCTGGATATGTAGAGCATCGTATCACACCCAACGGTATCCCGCAACGTTATCTGGCATTTGCTATACTGAAGAGAAAAGCGATATCATCTCCAGCTTTATTGCCAGTATGCCCTTATTTGTTTTGAGTGTATATTTTGCTTTCAGCCTGGACTTTGAACTTCTGATGCACCTACAATAAAACACTAAAGTCTGCTTGAATCAAGTCTGAAAAAATACATTGTCTATTACTTTTATTACACGCTGGTGTTGGTTCTATTTAAAAAGCAAACGCTACTTGACATATGAAAAATCGAGCAGTATCAGTTCGATACATACTCTAATGAGGCTTGTCCTGATCGACCGAGCTGCCACATTCGCAGTGCAGACATAATAACCATAAGAGACCACCGATCCCCAAAGTTTTTCTGCATTGCCTTATCCGAGAAGTCAATTTTGCATGTTTTCCATGCTGCTTCCTTCCAGGAAGCCATAGCAAGATACTCGTTCGGCACTTTCATATCTCCAACGCGGTAGAGCTTGAACTCGTGGCAGTATTTGGGGTCGGCTGCCGCTTGTACCGGTGTCATCGTCCATTCAAACTCCTCTCGCGTGAAAATGCCATCTTGTCCCACATCTCCTGGTTTTGATTCGATTGCCCATCGAAATACAATGCATTGTTCGACGTCGTCGTACAGTGCCTGAACAATTTCGGTGGCGACTCTACAGTCGTGCTCCGATCCGGGTGTCGCAGAGACGTTGACGATGCTTTCCAGAACACCCGGGTCAGATAGACCGTCTCGGAGGGTTTCACCAGCTGCTGCTAGTATTTCATCCTTTCCGGTTGGGCCGTTGTGTAGAAGTAAGCAGGGCGCACCTGAAGTACGACCGAAGAGCCCGGAGTGTTCTGTTACGGCAAACATCTTTGAGGTGGCGTCATTGCCGAGAAAGAATGTTCGTAGTTTGTTCCATTGCCATGATATCTTCAAGTTCTTCGGTATTTGACGGTATGGCTTTTCTGCGCACTCGCTAACGAGGGCTGTGCTGGATGGTGTGAGGGAGTTGAAGAGGGCGATTCTGGTGGAGCTGGAGGTTGTAGAAGCTGCTGTGGAAGACCTGGCAGTTCCTGGTGTTCTATAATGGGAACCGTCATGTTCCCCTAAAGCGCTGGCCATGGCCATATTGTATGTATGATTAATTTTCGTTCTGGAACGAGTCGCTGAGAAAAGACTAGGTAGGCAGGTATGATGCTTGTAAGCGATGGTGGCGAGAACAAGAGTACCTAGGTAGGTAGTATCACGAAAGTGTATAAAGTCGCCGTTTCAGTCAACGTCTGGCATGATGAAAAGTAAAAACGACGGCACCAGTCGTAAAGGGAGCAGAGATATGATAAAGTCAGTCAGTCAGTCAGTCAGTCAGTTGGTAAGGAACATGTTAGTCTAGTCTATCGGCAGATCGCCATGCAGGACGAAGAAGCTAGTGAATTCCTACACACACACAAGACACGTTCGAGAACTCTGCCAAGTGGCGGCAAGGTTCAAGCTAAAGCGGGTATACCTGAAAAGGAAGTTGACGGGCATCGCTAAAGCCGCTAGTCATGTAATCAGTATATTTAGTTTCCTCGACAAGAGTCTGACGAGTCTTCTGGGGATAGCTCAAACAAGACCTCACGATAGTTTGAGGTGATTAATGCTGGTAAAGGAGTCAACAGACCGGGTAATTATTAGAACCTCGTCCTCTTTATAGCATATTGTCGCAATTTCTGGATGCGCAAAGAGTCATGTCAAAGCGAAACCGGCCCGGGACCCTGGCTTCCACCACATCTTTATCCACCTCGAAGACTTCAGCCGTTGATTGACTAGCTGAGTTCTTTATTGGTGAACATCTGAGCTCTTGAGCTAAATGAAAAAACAGCTCATTTATAGTAGGTAGACATACCAAGCGCGTTTACGGGACGGCTAGTAGATAATTGATGACCATCCGGGCTGTTATAGCAACCCGAGCTTGTTGTGCTGGACTAAGAGCAGTAATTCGGCATAAGAATGATATGCAGCTTTTTTCGTCTGTTTTTATAATAATTATGTAACTTGAGAATTTTCGCCGAAGAAAGGAATACCCATGTCTATATCCTGGCATGCTTATGTCTCTAATCCTGGTTGACATCCATGCTTCTATCAAAATTGCTCGAAATGTTTGAAGACTAGCGATTCAGTCTAGTACATTATCGAGGAGGCAGATATCGAGGTTTTGTTCATATCATTGTTTGGGGGAATTTCGGGGGTGCGCAGCAATACACAGAACTGATGGAAATCAGCCAAAAGAGAATGAATTAAACAACCATCATTTATAGTGAATCCTTCACCTGGAAATGATTCCCTGTCATTACCTGTTGCCTTCTAAAATGAATCCTCACCAGTCCACCCGTTTGACGCACCTACCTTGTTATCCATTGGAGCATATCACGTGAGCTGACAAACAAGGTTTACTCCTCCCCCGCCATCGACATTCTTTCGCCAAAGGCCCATCAACTATCTCCTTAATCGAAACATCCTACCTCCCGCAAAGCGCACGTCCTTCGGATACAACGATAGCCTCTCCATCTCCAATACCCCCAAAATCGAGAACCCACACCTCAAGGAGATAGCCGTCCTGGGCATGTCGGCTGCTACCACCGACCCGGCCCTGGTTGCCGCTCCCGCCCCGGACCTCTCTCCTGTTGATGCTGTTGCCCAGGTAGGCCACGATGTTTCGTCCGTTGACCACGTCGGCGATCATGTTGGTGATCACGTTGGAGCTTCACCTAAAGAGAGGCATTCCCTGACTCTAGACCAACGTAGAGCTTTACGTCGCTGGGCCAATAGTCAGCCTATACGTCCCTCTCACAAAGCCTGTATCGAGTGGTTCTTCTCGCAGTTTGGCCAGCAAATAAGCCAGTCTACTGTGTCACACTCGCTCTCGCCAAAGTACTCTCGCCTAGATAGTGACAACCCTCAATTGTCTGGTTCTCGTCTGCGCTACGGAAACTGGCCTGACGTAGAAAAGCTTGTCCTCATCTGGTATCAGCAAGTCCAAGCCTCTGGGCGTCAGCCTACAAATGAGGAGTTGGGAGAAAAGGCAAAGACAATCTTCAATCAGCTACCGCGGTATAAAGATGAAAACCCCCCTGAATTCTCTCCAGGCTGGATTCATCGTTTCAAGAAGCGCTATGGTCTTTTAATACGAAGACAGCGCCGTCATGGTGATGGTGGAATAAACCCAGCCGAGGACATAGGATATCTGGCTGATTGCGTTCCCCGATTCATGAACCTTGCTTCGGACACAAGCCCAGGGGCAATCAGAGAAGAAGTCCTGCGTGTTGTTGGTATCGAACCCAGTCTCGGCACGTGTGCATTGGTGCGTGATGAAGTGGTTCGCAGAATGACTGCCGCTCAACAAGCGCATCCTCTGCCTCCGCCCCCTCCACCACCTCCTCCCATGATGACACACGACCCTCCTGCGATCCCTCCGCCTCAGCCAGATCAACCCATCTACGCTGATGACGACCCTGAAGTTGTTCTACAGAATGCCTTGCGCCAGCTTCAACAGGAAGAGCAGGCCGCCGAGGAGCAGGCCGCGGCTGTGCGTGAGGAGCGCGAGCGTGCAGAACGAGCGGGACTCCAAGCGAACAGCATCATGACCACACCTACCGCGCCGCGTGCCTCTTCTGTTCAGCGCTTTACGGCTACACCAGCTCATGACTTGGGCGCTGATCTTACTCTCACTCCGATAACTTCGGAAACGCCCGTCACCCGGGACGAACGACCGTTGAGATGTCCTTTCTGTGTTAACCAGCGAATGTTACGGTCTATCAAAGAGGCCGTAGAGCACATGTCTACCCATGTTGTCGTGTGATTGATGGCTGACTGGGGTGTCTGGGAATCTTTGTTATAAAGCAAGCATGGTTGATAATTGTGATATGGAGTCTGGGCACATTATTTTAATGCGGAGTTCGGGAACCTGTGTATATGCATGAATGCATGGTTTAGCGCAACTCGCATACTTTGGAAGAGGAACATTTCCCACAAGATGTATTATATGAATCGAATTGTTCATAATGAAACGCTCGAAAATTTCTACACTATATGAGCCGGTACGGCATACGCCTGTTTATAAGAGCCCGCTTGCTTTCAACGCCTTCATGACTTCGTCATTGTCTTTTTGAGCTTGGGTTTTGTGCCTCCTATGTTCACCCTGATTGATGTAGTTCACCCAGAACTTGAGTCCCTCTAGTCCCTCTTCACGGCACAGCTCTCCTCGCTCCTCAGCCATCAACAGTTCCTCTTCTGCGACACCGAGACTCCAGCCGAAGCGTTCAGCAGCCTCTTGAGCTGTAACTCCACGGCCAAACTCTTGCCAGTCCCAGGGCACATCGCGGTCTGGTGGGAACTCGTGGAGGTCTCGCAGCCATGAAAGTATGGCTCGTACGGTAGTTCCGTCGGTGCGTTCGCGGCTCTGAACGACCATGACGCCACTGCGGAAGGTTCGCAGACGGACAGGCAACTTAAGCTTGCTCCAAAGCCTGGCAGCCTTCTCGAAATCTGCTGGACTGACAAGCTCAACACCACCTCGAGCTCTGTTGAACATGGCCCATAGGTCAACAAGTGTGATGATACCACCCGCCTTCTTGAGCACACCCCTCGCATCATCGGTGAGAAACTCAGCCAAGTTCCTGGCTAGTTCAGACAGATATAGTGACTCGGAGCTACCGCCACCCACAATGTCCTTTGTCGTGACAAGTCCAAGTTGGCTCGCCGATTCTGCGAGAATGGCATTTTCCTCAGCAGAGGCGTTGCCTTGTCCATTGTTTGTCTGTCGCGCAAAGCGTTCTGCGAGGGCAATTACCTCCTTAGCAGACGACATTAGAGCCTCCAGATCCTCGAAGGCACTACCAATGAGCAACTCATTATTCTTGCGCATGTTCAGGCCCAGCTGTTCTAGCCCAGCAATACCAACGCCTTTTGTGCGTCCTCCTTGACTACCACCATTTGCATCGCTTGCTCCTTCATTCCCAGCCCGGTTGCCCGGGGCCGGAGGGGCATCTCGAAGTAGCCATTTGCGCTGCGTCATAGAGCCTTTCAGCCGTTCATAGAATATTTTCTCGCCTCCCCTTCGGAAGGAGATCTTGACGCTTTCAGGGGCATCACTTCCGTTTTTGTTGTTTTTGCTTTGATCGAGGACAGGGCCTGGGGAGTCGGTTCTAGCCACGTCGGATGCTGAACTTTGTTGGATAGTTGTTGGAATATTCTCGGATATCAGAGGACCACCACACATCTCGCATGTCATTAAGGAAGGGTGGTTAGAAAAGGTACAACGAGGACATTGGAACGATGCCGATGATTTCGAATTATTAGAGACATCGGTTAGACTTGATGTCGGCAACTGATCAAGATTTTCTGATAGAGGTCGAGTGCCAGATTGAACTGGCCGTAATGGAAGCGGTGAGTCCAGGGCTGGTGAGGCTGATGGACGATTGCTTGCACCAGATATCGCAGCTTTCAGAACATGAGCCAAAGTCGGTTTGATGCCACATGCTAAACAGGGAGGAAGAGGCGTATGAGCATTGGCAGAGGCTGGATCAAAATTGGAGGGTACCGGATTTGAGAAACTGCAGATGGTGCAAACCCAGGTTGCACTCGTCACAGTCGGAGGCTCAGGGGGTGCTCGATACCCAGATTCAGAATGTCCAGGGGATCCAGAAGCGTTCCTTTGAGAGCTCGATGCGTTTGATATAGCACGACTGTGATATGATGAGCGTTTAGGTGGCTTTGGTATCAGAGTGACCTTGGCTGATGACTTTAGAAAGCCAGCATAGAACTCATAGCGTTCTACATCCTTCAGGTCTAACGCCACAGAGTGTGTGCGAGGTTCTTTCTTGTCAACGTAACAGACTCGGTGCGAAGTCAAATAAACTTGCCCATTCTGTTGATTAGGAAGTTTAAACTTGCTATAGTTTGGTCAACTCAGGCCTGAAGATCTCCCGCTAACAACGACTTACCCCTCATACAAGCCAACGTTGTCCTGGACAAAGAGAAGCACCTCATCAGGGAGATAAGAGGGCCTTAGAGCGGTAGTGAGGTCGATGTGTTTCAGAAACATCCGTCATGGAGGTCAGAGTAAATCAGAGGAATTTGAGTACGACTGGAATGGTCGTTGATGGATGGATCAACGATGATGCAAGAGAGAGATGGCTTGCAGCAAACAGGCGCTAGGATACAAAGAAGTTGATAGATTTCACACAATCAAGACGACGAAACAAAGAGTCAGTGCCTCGTGTTTGCCTCAAGTTTCTGAATCGATTAACAAATTCAAAAGGTGAAGCACAGGTCTGATCGATGTTAATGATGTCTTCCAAGGCACGCGAGACTTGACCGGCCCCTCCAGGGTTGTCGGCCCCACTAGACGATAAGCTTCCAGTATGAGTTGCGCATAATCCATCCAACCTTAAGCGCTTCCATAATCGGATCACAGTTTCTCCGATAATAAGCAGGGACCACACCGCCACCGCCCTGCCTTGTCCACGAGAAAATACCCTCAAAGAAACCTCCACACGTAATCCAACGACCATCGAGGCTCATACTAATACGCCATTTTTACTCTACGCCTGGCATCATCATTTCTCCCCAACTTATCTTGTGAAACTAACCCCTCGCACCGCTAGCCTTTCGACGCAATGATGCCATCGTGGTCAGCGCAGCAAGCGCCGAGCGTGACCCAGCAATCCGTACCGACTTCATACGCCTACCCGACGAGTAAGTCATCATCTCATCCATCCGCAAACCATTTTCCTGGACCGACAAGCCTGACACCAAACGCAGATCCTGCCTTCATCCCCGTTGCCGTTCGCCAAGGATTCAGTCAATACGGAGCTCCGCCTGCTCCTTATGCCGGTTACGCACCTCCGCCGCCCCCCGTGCAACCCCAAATGTCTTCTCCTTCGCCCGTGAATGGTGTAACCGCGACGCCAGAGCAGGCCAAATCTAAAGTAGACTGGCCCGAATCTGTTCGGAGCTATGTTCAGAGATCTTTTCTCCCCCAAAACGACGAGCCTACCGTGCCTCGTGCGGAAATCGAGGCTAAGCTTAAGGACACCATCGGTAACGCAAAGGCCAACGGCACGCTATACACGCTCGACTGGGACAACATGCCTCTTCCCCAGGCCTTGGTGAAGGCCGAACGTGACGCAAATACCAAGCAGAGTTTCCAAGTGCCCCTCAACTCCAAAAAGAGGAAATCTACCGATTTTGCCAGTAATGACAACTCCCAGCCACCGTGGCGTACTAACTCGCGATCTTCACTCGAAGACCGTATTTCCTATTCCTCTCCCGAAAAGCGTGCTTCCATGGACGAGCGCCTACCTAAATCAAGTAAGTTCCAGAAGGAAGCCAGCAAACGCAAACGTCGCTTCGAAAACGAATACAAATCGCTTCGATCACCTAGTCCACCCCCACCTTCATCTGGACCCATAGTCGGCACATGCGAGGTACTTGAGAAGAAGTATCTTCGTCTTACCGCTCCTCCAGTTCCATCCAAAGTCCGACCTGAACGTATTCTGCGTCAGACGCTAGATCTTCTGAAGAAGAAGTGGAAGAGGGAGAGCAACTACTCGTACATTTGTGACCAGTTCAAGTCCATGAGACAAGATTTGACTGTGCAACATATCAAGAACGACTTTACCGTTTCTGTTTATGAAATCCACGCGCGTATTGCCTTAGAGAAGGGGGATATTGGTGAGTATAATCAGTGCCAGACCCAGCTACGATCGTTGTACGGGATGGGCCTGAAGGGCAACCCCATTGAATTCAAGGCGTATCGCATTCTGTATTTTATCCATACCGCCAACCGAACTGGCCTGAACGACACTTTGGCAGATCTAACCACAGCAGAGAAGGAGGAGAAGGCGATTAAGCATGCACTTGATGTGCGATCATCTTTGGCCCTGGGAAACTATCATAAGTTCTTCCAGCTTTACTTGGATACCCCTAACATGGGCGCATACCTTATGGACATGTTTGTCGTTCGAGAACGGCTTGCTGCATTGTGCAATATTTGCAAAGCGTAAGTTTTGATCATCCTTATTTGTTGAATTATCTTTTACTAACTGCCTTCCAGATACAAGCCGGATGTCAAGCTTCGCTTCATCACTGAAGAACTCGGTTTCGAGTCTGATGCTGATGCAGCCCAGTTTATCATCGACCATCAAGGTCAACACTTGTTGGAAGACCGAACAGACTACATTGCGTTCCTGACCGGCAAAGCTGGTTCTCTCTTTGAGGGTGCGCGTAGCACAGCATTCCAAAAAGTTGATATCAAGGGTCAGATCTAAGTTTTGTCTGCATCTTCGGTTTCCTTTCTTTCTTTCTTTTCCCCCAGTGCGACTTTTTTTCTCGACGTCTCATCGATTGAGATTTTTCTGTCGTTATGTTGATCGACGAAACATGATGATGCTTTCACTCTGGTGATATGTGATCATTCATGTAGACACGACTCGGGCGTTTTATACCCTATTTCTGCTTAGGTGGCATTCGAATTTCTTGCCATTCTACTCTGCACCAACCTGGGGTAGAGCATGTTTCATAGTTTATCTATGCTGCTTTACTTTGGGGTTCATAAATTAACCGTAGCCTCGATACCAGCACCCAGCCTAACGACTGAGGCAACATTTTTGTTGAACGGTGAATTACAAAAATGGGTGGACGGGAGGGATTTTAGATACAACGGAATTGTTTGGGACGGAAAAGGATATGAACTTTTGACGAGCTCGCTCCTTTAGTCCTGTTGGGGCCAGTGGATGGATGACTCGTTTCCAAGCCTGGTCTTTATACACTCGTCTCAACAGGTACGAAAGTAGATGTGATGCTTTGGGAGTTCTATGGAGTTCTGGGTCGGTAGTTTTAAGTAACCAGCAATTGATTTTATTTCCACCTCTTATTTGTTAAAGTATCTTTACTGGGTGCGTAAATGCCACGGCAAATCTCAAAGATTGTAGTTATTGTGCTTGCTCCAAATAAGACGAGTATCAGATGTAAGGGTAAAACTTTCAGTCCTGTTATTACATCCACCTGATGACATAACCTTAAGCCTAGGAAGGCGACAAATAAACAGCCAACTGAGTATGAGACTGAGTATAATTTTGCAGTGATTGTACAATTTCCGTTGTCTGACTGTGTTTGTGTTAGACGCCCCACATGCCTATATAGCCTACGAAGTTAGGCCTGTCAGGTGAGAACGCCCCATCTGCACACTGGCGCAGCGGCAAGCCGGATCTATCGCTGATCGATGGTCTCAGCAAGCTAGTCTTTCTGAGATCTCCTGTTCGAATCCCGCCATAACTACCGATTTAGGCTCCTTCCCGGAGCCGTTACTGTGTTACCCCCAACTGTGTTAAACCTATTGTGTTAAACCTTTGTGTTGGACTCTTGATGAGTTCGACCATCGAACCTAGCATGCGACATGCCGACCACGGCTGTCCTGCGCCTGCGACGCGACGACTACTTATGTGGACGTCGCTCCAACCACGGTCCTAAGTATGACTTAAAACTCATTCAATTACTGTTGATAACATTGTGAATAAGGCCTTGGTAGTGCCTTATTAAAGTGCGGGAGATAAGGACGGTCGGAGCCCACGCTGGTACCCCTGCGTGGGGTTGCAGGTGTGGGCGTTCTCACTTTTTGTATTTTAGATCATTCAACTATGAATTTATTCAGGCTGGATGGAATACAGTACTCTTTTTTATCTCCCTTTCTCTTTTCTACTGGATCTATTCTATGATAATTGGGAAACAGGGGAGTGCTAAAATGTCGCGTTAAGTAGTGGAGTAGGTCTGATAGTATCTTGGCTCAAGCAAGGGCTCCGCTCTGTCTGGTATTGTTTTCAGATGAAAGACACTTACATTCGTTTATGCGGGAGCGACAGTTTGAGAGCTAACACATACCATCATACGAGACGTCCGACGGGTGATTCACAACAGGGCCAGCAGGGTGGTTTGTTAATCGAAGCGAGCGGGAGATTGACACTCGAGATTACAACCCAAGGCAGCGGTATCCGCAGTCAAAACGGCGCCGTCATGAGCGATGGCGGGGGATGCTTCCGGTGCAATACGAATTGAAACTTGACAGGGGATGATTCATTTAAATCAGGGAGTGCAAAGATCAACAGTCGCGGGAGAAAATTTTGGACATGACAACTAGATGGATGCTAGTATAGTCGAGACGGCATCTGGTGGTGGTTGTCCATAGAATACTGCATTTGTGAGTAATAACAGATGGACTATCGACTATGGAACATAGTATTGCTTCTGCTGTAAGCCATACTTCCTTCAATATGTTGTTACGAAAATAAGGCCCTTCCTAAAGCATTTATCAGCTGGAGTACTAGATGAGCGCGCGGCTGTCGCTTGCATAAACCTAAGTGACTGGGCCACCAACATCCGGCGTCAGATGGCTGTGTCTTTATGCAGTTTGTATCGCGAACGTCTTGGTTTGAGTCAAAAAAACCAAGGCCTGTCGGTGTTATGCCGAACACATATATGCTCCATGTCGAGGATATATGACATCAACAGCGGGACAAGGGCATGGAGAACGAGATGCTCCAGCATGATGCGAAGGAGGAGAGAAAAAAAAAAGGTTGCATAATCCCCTCTCTTGCTTATCTCAATCAATCACCATGGATTTCTAGAAGCCCAGTCAGTCCTGGGCACAGTAGCAGTAGCAATTAATGCGGCGCGATCGATGCGTGGGCCCCCTGCATGGTGAGCCCATCCCTGCCACGCGACGAGTTCCCCGTTTCTTCTTCCATTTGCTGGGCTGAGGGCTGCCCGGAAATTTCTCGAGTTTGATTTAATTACAGTAAACTAGCGGCACGTATATACTAAAAGATGATATGAGGGGCTTGTAAAACTTGTTCCTATCCGGACATCACGAATCCACCAAGTCATCCCTGGCTAATTTGACTGCACCCATGACCCGGGTATGAGCGACCAAAGAATGAGACGAGACAAGGGACAAGCGGTTGGTCCGAGTCGACCTAGTGAGAGTCAAGACTTGATGGTTCGGTTTGGTTCAATCAAGGGCGGCGCAAGGCACTTTTGTTCTTTTTTACCCTTTTTTATGAGGGGTAGGGTAGGATACGATAGGGATTGGCTCTGCAAGCGGGAAGTCTGTATGTTGCCAGCCTGTGGAAGGGATATTTATATATATATTCAAGGCAGTGCAGTGTAAATACTGCATATGTGTGGTAGATCTTGTGCCCTCTTGCTCAGTGTAATTGTCTCGAAGCGCCGAATGGTGTAGTGTAATTGGTGGTTGGGAGAAGCCAAGGGCGACAAGGGTAGGGAGGATTGGCTGGGCTGGATTTGGTTGTATGGATTTTAGTGGTAAAAAAGCTGAAGTGCAGTACCTACTGTACCTAACGTAGAGGGAAACTTCAAGATGTTGTCAATGGTAGGTTAGTAGGTACCTAGGTAATGTCAAAGCGGGAAAGAGACCACGATTATACGAACCTAATCAAGTCTGGTTTCTCGTTTCTCATTACCTATGGCGACATCGTGTCAGCTGTACCTACCGTAGTCTAACACAGACCGTTGCTATACTGTAGGTACAGTAGCTCTTAAAAGGTTGTCAAAGCTTGAAGCCATGATGGATTGGGAACTGATAGCTCTGTCTACTGGTCACTGACCACCAACCAGATCCATTCATGACCTCAATAATGTAGTCTTTTAATTTGTGATCAAAGTACGATTTCCACCTCCTTCGCAATCCTCTCATTCTTTACTCCTTCTTCTCTTCATTTCGTCGTCTCTCTTGATCGGACATGATATTTACCTAATCTCTGCCTACCCAATTGTCACACACTCTCTCAATCACTAGCATTTCCACTTACAAGACAAGACCCGCGTCTCTGGCAGATGCCAAGTTTGTCACAGTGACCCCTCCATCCATCTGTCACCCCACCTCAAGCGCGTACCTAGTAGGCAGGTAATCTGGGGGCTCTCTCATATTCATTCTGGGATCTCGTTTTCTCTCTGCTGTTTGTTTACAACTGTTGGATATTTTCACTTTGCATTGTTGAATACTTTTCAAACAGAAAACTCTGACGAGAACTCTCTTTTTGATCAATCAAAACTCCCACGAAACTGCGCGTCACAGAAGCACTGACGTCCACATTTCGAAATCCGATCAGTCACAGACAGGTTTATACAGTTGACCAAACCCAAGTCATCAGGTTGTTGCGAAGCAAAAAGAAGCAAGTAAAATCATCAAGAAAGAAAAGAAAAGCCTTTTTCTTCTCCCTTGAACCGCCACCCACTCGACTCTAATATTCTTCTTCGCAATCTATTTAATATTCTGGACTCTCGACTCTCATCGACTGGGCTTTGTCAACCCTTACACAATCGCTTCCACAGCGTTTCGCTCCACCTGAACGAGCTCAGTGAATCACAGTACAGAGAGCGACCTAGTTACAGTGATATCGCCAACCCACCTCAGGCTACAGATACCCTTTACGTATTTCGCCCCCCTGGCGTGTACTGACTCTACTGCCCGCACTCGCAGCCCAACTCAAGTCAACGTTCATCCCTCCACCCCATTTTTTCGTTCAGTGTGACCTGGAACAGGCATTCACTGTAAGGTACCTTTTCTTTCCCTCGAGGGTCCTTTCTTCTCCCCCCACTCCACTGCAACCGCTGCACTGCACTGGCTGCCCTGCCCGTGCCCGGCTTAGCGGTTAGGTACAGTCCATACCTGTAAACTGTACCTTGCCTTACACCAATATCGGCTTGGATCGAAATAAGGTAGCCCAGCCCGCCGCCGTGTCCCATCGGCTCCGGTCCAGTTCGTCTCTACCTCACCTTACTCAGGTCGTTCTTGCGATTCTTGCCTGCCTGCCTACCTACTTGCTTGGTCCTTTTTTTACAACCTCCACCTTTGAACGATTCACAACTTCTCAACTCGCAACTGCCCAGGAGGCATTCGGTTACACAAAAATGAAGGTTCGTCGTTGCCCTTTTCGGTCGCTCATGCCTCTCAATACAGGCTATCGCTGTCATGTCGTGCTTTCCTCCCAACTTCTTGTGCCTCACAAGACGTTATTCTCATCTCCTTCTCACTGCCTGGGTTCCGCCCCCCTCCCCCGCCGCATTCGACTGCACTCATCGTCACTTATTATTTGCGTCGCCTTCGCTGGCGCTCTGCAGTACTCGGATCAGAAAGCTAACAGTAATGCGCTTCGTACAGGCTCTTCGACGTTCGATCAAAGGTGACAAGGACAAAGGACCAGTCACTCCCAAATCGGCTGTAGCCATTGTTCCTCCAAAGAAGGTTGGTGGCCTCCCACTTCAACGCAAACCACAAGCCTCAATAATACTCAAAGCGGTTCGCCACTTTGGGCACCGCCAGGGTTCCACGGCAAACTTGCCCATTACTCCTGGAGCTCAAATGCTGATGCCCAACCCAACTAATAGGTCATTCGAGCCCTTTACGATTACGAGGCTCGATCCAGCCAAGAACTCAGCTTTTCGAGAGGCGACTTTTTCCACGTTATTGGTCGCGAAAACGATCAGGATTGGTACGAAGCATGCAACCCAGCTCTTCCTGACGCCCGGGGTCTCGTGCCCGTCACCTTCTTCCAAGCCCTCGGCCGAACCGAGCGAGATAGTGGGCAGTCCGACGGTGGTCAACTCTCCCCTCCCACCAACAACCCCGACCATGATTCCGGATACAGCGAGTCACCAGCAATGCATCCTGCGCCAGCCGTCATGTCACCAACCACCAATGTTGCGCCTCAAGGTCACCAGCGCAATTCCAAGTCAGTCGGAAAGTCAGGTGCCATGGTCTACGGAATTGTCATGTACGACTTTGCTGCGGAAAGGGCAGATGAGCTAGAAGCGAAGGCTGGTGAGGCTATTATCGTTATCGCACAATCGAACCCTGAGTGGTTTGTTGCCAAGCCGATCGGTCGATTGGGTGGCCCTGGACTGATTCCAGTATCTTTCGTCGAAATCCGAGATATGGCAAGCGACAAGGCGATCCAGAACCCGGGAGACGCTATCAAACGCGCTGGCGTTCCCAAGGTGGAGGAGTGGAAGAAGATGGCCGCCGAATATAAGAACAGCAGCATTACTTTGGGCAAATTTGAGCCTGGCTCAGGATCACCTGGACAAGGTATTGAGCAAGGAATGGAACGCATGAGTATTCAGCAGCAACAGCATTCTCGCCAGCCTTCACAGAACGGAGCGGTAAGTGTTGACAAGAACACAATGTCAATCGAGGAGAAAAACTAATATCTATGCAGCAGCAAGGATACCCAAATCAGCCTCGAACATCTCAACAACCGCAACAAAGCCAGGTGCCAAAACCTGCCGCTGCTCTCCATGCACCTATCGAAGCACGCATACCACGATATTGTTTCGCTGAGGACAAGTACTGGTTCGTAATCGAAGCTGTGCTTGAAGACGGACGACAATGGGAGTTGTCTCGCTACTACGAGGACTTTTACGATTTCCAGATTGCTCTCCTCACTGAGTTCCCGGCCGAGGCTGGCAACACAGGGACACAGAAGCGTACACTGCCATACATGCCTGGACCAGTCAACTATGTAACAGATGCGATCACCGAGGGACGACTGCATAACTTGGACGCCTACGTGAAGAACATGCTCAACCAACCCCATTATATCTCGAGGTGTAACCTGGTGCGACAGTTCTTTGCACCCCGCGAAGGAGATTACGAGATCGATCCCAACGACAACGAAGACGAGTACCGTCTATCACAAGGATCACATCTCTCATCTACAGAATCTCCTGCTGGTGGATCTCAAAACAATTTGGACGGCAGTGGATACGGTCTGGCACCAGCGCACCCTGACATGCAGAGACAACCATCATCCTTGTCACAACCTTCGCAAGCTTCATTAGGCGGCATGCAAGCTCCTGCGCAACCAGCATCTGCGATGAAGATCAAGATGTATTTCAACGGCGATCTCATTGCTATTCGAGTACCGACCGACATTTCGTTCCAGGCGCTCTATGATAAGATTTGCGATCGTTTGAAGGTTCCAGCCAACGAAGAGATTCAGCTTTTCTACAAGGACGAACCTACAGGAGATAAGCCCAGCATGCTGAGCGACAATGATCTGGACTTTGCTCTCCAGCGAAACGAGAAGCTTCTTCTCTACGTGGAGGCTGTATGAGTCGCTGAACCTAGCTGACGACGACGGTGTTTCAGCTTGGTTGCATTACTTCAGTGCCCGGATTCAAGTTGAGAGTCAAAACTCCACCAACGAGAGCAACATTTGAACCGACATTGTATATTCTCGCCCCCCCCCCCCACAC
>JAAVUD010000185.1:0-68064 GCA_014898915.1 Fusarium chlamydosporum | reverse complement strand
GGAGTCGATGGCGCCACGTCGGCAGCGACTGCCGCGTCAAGCTTGATTCATCTGTTCCCTCATATCCCGATCGGCCTATTGGCGGCACCCGGAGACGGCACCGCACCGATTGAATCAGGAATGAGACATCTGGCTTGCTGCCGTCGTCCTTAGCCTGACCTGACGGTACGATTGGCTGAGTGATTCAGCATGATCTGGAAATGGCAAAAGAAAATTCTTAGCCAGACACGTCGACCATCAGCGTCGACTTTGTTTCACGTACTTGCTCGGTATCGAATAACCTGGGTCTAGTCCAGGGAAGCTTATGACCTATGCTATATCCTTTCCTTGTCTTCGAATATTGCCTCTGTGGTACCCGATCTTGATCGTCGCGCAGTCACGGTAAGCAGGAGATTCACCATGGTGGTGCAACGCCATACCTGCAACATTGTTTGCCTCATATCCCATACATCCCTCTGACCCCATCATCATTCTCCTGGTGGAGCGGGCGATGCGGCAGCGAGTAGTCCAACTACCAATCAGGTATAGCACTGACGCTGCAAAGAGATAACCGATCAATGAGGAGTCTAAGCTGGTACGAAAATCAATCACGGATTTGTGATAGTACTATTCCCTATAGCGATTGGGCTAAACGCGCTCGCAGTGAGTACGACTGTGGAAATCGTCGACCACGCCGCACGCCCTTCGCATCGCATCGGTACTGTGGCACTTTTCACAAGCAAATCTCGGTACGCCTCTCGTTGGAGAGAGGATGAACGTCGCGTCCTGTACAGTAATTGGTTGTCCTTGCAAGCTGCAAATGTCCCCCGATCCTCAATGGCCATGCACTTCCTATTCCATGATGAAGCCAATATAGCCCAACGGGATATCCCTACTTTCCCATCTCTAGGACGATAGAATCATTGAAACTGCCAAACTTCCCAATTAATTTACCAACCTAATAGAAGGTAACGTTGATTGCCGGTGATATTGAGTACTTGGCATCAAAAATGGGGGAGTCGGTAAAGTGAAACATAACCAAGTCAATAACTTTCGTAAGAGACAAAATTGAACTCTTGTTCTCGCACCCTGACATGAGCCGAAAGAGGTGGTGAACACGACCTCATCTATATACAGCTCGGCAGAGAAGTGGCTGGAACAGGCTTTACTGTCATTTATATACACGTTGATGACATCCGTTCTAACGCATTGAATGTCCGCCTAGTCCTACCCTCTCTTCACGTAAGGGCCACAAGACACCTTGGATCGATGGACCTCGATGTTGATACTCTCTCTGTACCGGACTGGTACGCAATAGGGTTGACGAGTTTCATTGTATTGCTATCCCTACGGCGGGTCATCTACCTCATCTTCCGTTGCGTCTGCAAATCCTTCAGCTTCAGTCGTCTACGGAGAGCGACATCTCGATGGGTGGTAAAGTACCTGAGATATAGGGGCCCATTCCGTCGCGGAAGTAGCGTGGATATTATCACCTGGGTCCCCCTTCTGTTGTTCATGTCCTCTATCACGCTGAACCTTATCTGCATCACTATCGGTGCTGGTGACATAGGGGAAATCTGCTCAAGAGCGGGTAAGCTAGCATTCGCTAACGTTTTAGTTCTGTATATCAGTCCTTCTCTCGATTTTGCTGCTCTTGTCTTACGTCTTCGGCTTCGCAATCAGAGACAAGTACACGCTAACGTAGGGTATGTGGTCGTTATTCTCTCCACCATTCACGTTGCGGAGGCGTTCCTGAAACACGGATGGTCTATCATTGAGAATAGGCAACACCGTTATGCTGCATCAGTAACAAGTTTCCCATTCTTTAATGTTTCTCCGGAACTGACGCCGAATAGGCTTTCGTCACAATGTACCTCATCCTTATCCCTGTCAAGACTTTTCCTTCATGGATGCCTTATGAGGTGTTGCTATTTATTCACTATCTTGTAGCAGGAGGGTTCGGTTTCGCCATGTGGTGCCACATCCCAACCGGTACGCATTTTACACGCATGTTGCTATACACAGTATCTGGAATCTTCCTAAGCTCTCTGACTTGGCAGGTTGGGGAGACTATCTACATGAATGGCGGGTGGTTTCAGTCGGTGTTTCTGACTCAAAATGGTAGCAATGACTACATTCAGGTCAAATTTACACTCCGAAAGCCATTGAGGGTCGAACCGGGACAACACGTCAACGTGTGGATTCCAATGGGCCCTCTGTCTGGGCTGCAGAGCCATCCGTTCATAGTAGGCAACTGGTCGCCTGGTGCACAAACAGAATTGAAGTTGTTCGCTGGGGTCAAACGCGGCTTGACGAGCAAGTTGCGAGACGCAGTGAAGCGTGGCTTGAATTCCAACATTGGTCTTTATACCGGCCCTTACGGGTCTACAATTGACATGAAAGATTATGAAAGCATCTTACTGGTTGCCACTGGGCTAGGCGTGGTGGCTGTTGCGCCTTATCTGCAATGGCTAGTTCATGCGATCCAGACACACAAGATCCGTAGCGCGCCCATACACCTGATCTGGCATATTCCGTCCTGGAGTAGGTGTTTGGCACTTTCCTCATATCGTTATATTAACAAGTATCCCAGAACAATCGCACGCGGTATTTGATATAATCGACTTTGCGCTTGCCCTCGACGAAGGCTATGCCATAGACAGCAGAGATGGAGAACGTTCGCCAGTGCATAAGTCGGGTATCAAAATCTCGATGTGCTATGAGGAAGAGTATTCCTCATTGCCCCCTACAGTACAGCTGTTTATCAAAGAGCAGAGGCGGAAAGAGAAAGCAATAGAAAAGCAAAAAGAGGAAGAGTGGGAAAAGGAAGAAGAGAAAGAACGGGAAAACACGAGGGAGCGAAGCATGACTAGAATCAAGGTTTACAACATTGACTTGCCTCTGAAGGATTTGCTGGTTAGCGACACCGTGGAGAGTGTAGCTCAGAGCTACTCCAAGAAGCCGACTAGGATCGCAGGTGAGTCTCTCTTTCACATTACCGAAAAAGGCTGACAAAGTATACAGCCTCCGTTACGAAAGCCATGAGGAAGACGCTTGTTAATTTTGCAATAGAGAATTCACGGTCTGTCGACTTGGTATTTACTGATTACCAACCTTAATTTGGTCGGCATCTTCGTTTGGAGGACGTACAAAACGGTTGGAGGAACAGTATGAGAAATTATCGGCTTTGTACAAGAGCTGGACCTGCTTGTACGCCACTAACGTAGAGTTCACCCAAAACAGGGAGGAGGGTGACTTTTACAAACGGGAGATACTTGTAACTATTAAGTGAACTGTAAGAACTATGGAAGCCGATATCAAATTCTATCTAGGGCAATCTATGGGGAGGGTCCCAATAGCCAGTGTCGTCTGTAGCTTATCCACGTTTTGGTCTATTCAGATATCTGGACCGGGCTTACTATCCACCTATGTGTTTTTTGGACTACTTCCACAAGGGGTCCAACCTCGTGAGACGTACAAGCTGTATTCCAGAATGGATGCTTCACGCTATGTCAACATACTCTCTATCAGGTGCAAACATCTGGGTTGGCTATTTTTACCTCTGTGATGGTCCCGAATCTGCTACGGTGTCCAATGCCACCAGTGGATACCAGGTGCGTTTCATGGCCTGAAAGGGTATGAAGATTCTCCAAAGTCTTGTAGAAGTCAACAGCAGCTGGAAATTCTGTCCATTTTACCCAATCGTGTTGGTCTACACGCATGTCCTCAGTCAGATATCCCTTCATCAATTCTACCGTTATCTTCAAAAGACCGGTTAGCAGGTTATCGGTCGTCCCATGAGAGCAGAAATGTTGACCCCCTTTTTATCAAGAGGTCAGCCAGAACCATATTTCTATAGGCGGAAGGGGTAGCTCTACAAATCTTAACCTGACCAAATGTATCCAGCAGCACATTAGAGCAACTGAGCTCCGGATGGCCTATATCAAGTCCCTCGAGGTACAAAAGACCATCCAGGATCTATCATGTAAGTAAGAGTATAAATAAGCCAGGTGGACTGACCAGACACGAACCTGCTTCAAGATACAGGCCAGTTGAGGGCCGCTAATTAGACGAGATGCTGCAACATCTGAAAGAGATACTGGCATGAATTCATACACTGCAGTGAACTTGTCTCGCGCAGACATCTCGTAGACCATGATCCTTTTGACGAATCTTTTGTGGTCAATCTTATCGGCTACAAGCTTGTCTGATTCTGATAGGGTCCAGAAAAAGACACTTGCGTGTTTCTCGTCAATACATGCCGGTACCTCTTCGAAAGCCGCTCGCCTTGTTAATGCCCATTGTATGTTGCTATTTTTACCTAATGTGACCTTGCGGTATGGCAGAAAGTGCCTTTTCAGACAAGCCTCGGAGTAACCTTCTAAAACGACCCTTCCGGTCTCATGTCCCAATGATGCGGCTGTTTGGTCAGCCTTCTCGTGCTTTTTGGGTCCCACGTTAGCTGTACGATTCTCTACTATCACTGGAAGGCCGGCGAAGGCGGATTTCCTGGGTGGCTTCGAGGCTTGCGGGACCTTGAGTTGGATACCAGAGGCGCCTTTGAGGGCTTTGGCAGTTTTGTCAGAGAAGTGTTCCGTACTCGAGCTTTCTTTTTGCGGACTCTTCAAATCCGACGACTGTCTCTCCCAGTCCACTACAACGTTGCTGCCACTGAAGTAATCCGCGAGCCGAGTGACTCTCTTGCCCGACTGCTTTTCATTATCCATCGCAATCTTAGTCATGTCTTGACTCCCTGTACCGGGAGTTGTGACAGCAGAGTACTATATATACATAACCCGGTTGGCGATGTCTACCAGTGAGGCGTTCCGTCTGAAAAGGGTCTGTTCAGGGCTCCTGAAAGTCCTAAACAGCCTGTTCCAACCATATCCCTCTTCCTCTGTTCCTTGAAACACTGCTCATGGCCATTTTTGCCTTTCTGGCTCACCCTATTTGTATGTTTGCGTAATCTTCAGCTTTTACACTATGGCACTTTGCATCAACAATGAATTCCCACATTCGGAGGGAGAGGCTCAGAGCAGAGCAGCAAAAGCATTTCTTGGGTACGGCGAGCATCAAATTTGGAGCCCTGGATTTTGACTGGTGCCGAAAACGCAATCCATTCGGAGCAAACCCAGACCAGAAGAATGTGGCTAGTTTGGAGACCATGTTTAGGCGAGGATGCGACTGGTCCCCAGAGCTGGTAAGCCATCAGATCCCGGCCTTGATCGATCCAGAACTACTCAGAACGAGTCTTTTGAGAACCGGATATGATCCGTCTCTCGAAAATCTCAAGAGAGAGGATGGGGCATTTGTAGAGCTAGATCTTGATGGTGGCAAAGTTACTTGCCTCAAAGGCGAACATCGTGTTCTTGCCTCCGACACGACAGTTGCAAACCGAAAGAAGCGATGGATTATTCGATTGTATTCAACGGGTATACAATATTTCCCCATTCGCAAGCTAGAGAAGACCACAACGCTAAGCAGGAAAAACAGCCTTGAGCGAGGAGGCAAAGAACAACCTGGCAGACGAACGGGCCAGCGAGAGGCAAACGACAGATGCTGAATACTTCTACAACATCACCTTGTTTTGGCTGGAGGATGGCGGTTCCGATCAGGATGCCCAGACCAGCCCATGGTTCGCTCAGCTTATGCGCCATTCTAAGGGTAAGGCACAAAACTTGAAACGGTTATGGTCTGGCCCGTCTTCCCAAGGGGACTTGTTGAGGCGATTTCATGAGATCCCCGCCCTCTTCTGGGGGCTCAGCCTCGGCAATGTAGGGAAGATGATAGCCATGCCGAGACAACAGGTAGGCATCTCAGCATGAGCATAATGATAACAGATGAATCTATAAATATTGACGTATTCAGACCCGAAATCAGATCCGACGTGTGCTAGGTTTCTGGGATCAAATCTGCGGCCAAGATCGTGCAATGAAACAGAAATTAGATATAAACACTGTTAAGGTCATCAGTGGTAGAGGATCAGGCGCCTATGCTAGCTTCAAACTAGCCAAGAGTGGTGAGATCCTGCGAAACTTTGACGCAAAAGAACGAGAAGCCATCTTGTCTCGTCTCGAAGACGCCACGAGGGAGCGAGTTGTTCCTACCTTATGGGGCATCTTTCAAGATACTGGATACCTCGAGGACGTTGTTTATTGTCTGACACACCTGATACCACACCAACATCGCCCGCGAGACCTGTGGAGCGAGTTGAATAGCGGGTTCGAAGAGAGATGCGATGGGCTTTGCTTGCTGCAGGTATCCGACACTCGTTTCAGACTGGTCCATGCCGGCGAAGTCGACCAATTCGAGATCGCACGCAGGCAGCTGTGGTTATTTGCTTTACGAGAGTTTCCATTCTTACCTCGTAAGGAGAAATCTAAGCGAGCTGGGGCTACGAGCTTCTTGGATGAAGCGAAGCTCTATGAGCTTGCTGCGCTTGCTTACAGGCTCGGATGCCGAACGACCCCGATAAAACGTATACTGAATAAGGCGTGCTGGAGACCACCTCCTACGAGGTCAGTCTGTACACATGACCAGAACATGGAGTCAGAGTCGTCTCAGCACGGAAGACCAAGCTCTGCAGACCAGGAGAGGTTTAAACACACTCTCTTTCTCTTCGAAATCCACAAGCCGTACGATCCGGAATACCCTGGGTCATCCTTTTTCTTCACAAGACGATCGCTCTACTTCGATATGTATCCAGACGCACCACGCGGTATAGATCTGCTGCTGCAAAATGTGACGGAGGCCAGCGAGTATGACCTGGTTGACGAGGCGTTCCTCATTGCTAACTCGGACGTCAGCGGAGAGTTGACACGTCAAGAGCAGCAGCTACGTGCATCCATCTCTGAGCTGCAACAGGAGCATGGCACGCTGAGGCAGGTACATGACGGGCTGCAACAAGAAAACAACAAGCTGCAACAGGAACATGGCGCGCTGAGGCAGGTACATGACGGGCTGCAACAAGAAAACAACAAGCTGCAACAGGAACATGGCGCGTTAAGGCAGGTACATGACGGGTTGCAACAAGAAAACAAGAAACTGCAACAGGAACATGGCGCGCTGAAGCAGGTACACGATAGGTTGCAAGAAGAACACGGCGCACTACTCACACAAGAATCACGCCAAGAGAAGAGCAACAAGGACGCAGGAACAAAGATATCGGAACTGCAAAAAGAGGTAGAACGCGAGCAAAAGGTCAAGAAAAATCTTGAAAAGGACTGCCGCGAGTATCGCAAACAGCTATCGAGCATCAATAAAGATCTAGAGAAAAAAAGTAAAGAATGGGAAGAGCTATATGGACGGATCACAAGTGCTCAGGGCGAGGTGGCTAACCTAGAGGACCGTAAGAAGAGTCTCGACTCAGAAATACAGCGAGCAATGAGTCGAATCAATGAGGGCTCGTTGAGTCGAAAGGTGAGATACACAACTTCTTCGATAGGTGAACGAAGCACTGAACAATCATACCAGGATGGCACAGATCTACATGACACGAAAAGTCCGATCTGCACATTCGCCGAGGTGTCAGACGGGGAGTCTTTCCCGATTGAACTGCGACGGAGAACATTGGTTCACAAGGGGGAGAAACAATTGGAGGAATGGCTAAAACAATTTGTTGATGAGGGATTCAGTATGTCCGATAAGCATATGAAGACACTGGTGCCTCATTCTTGTTACAGAGCCTTAATTAACGAGGTGGATGAGGAGGACAGGTTGATAGTTCTGTTCCGAGACAACTACCTGCATAGTGAGAATGATTTCACATCCCGGCTGATCTCAGAAGCAACGGGTAAAAAGAGGAAAGTGGTAGTCTAGTAACCCTGTTTCAAACACGACTTCCGGCATATTAAAATCAGTACTTGTGCGATCTATTGCTGGACTTAAACATTCCAACGTATGGTTGCTGGAAGGTGTGATACGACAGAGCGCGTGCGCTAGCTTGTTACGTGAACTGGATCCTGTGAGCTGGTACAAGAAATGCACTTGCACACATGAGGTAGCATGCGTAGTGGCCTGGTTTGAATGTGCTAGCGCAGAGGTCATTCTGGCAGATCTGTGCTGGTACGTGGCGTGGGCTAGCGCATATGTGCTGGTTCATTCGTGCTGTAACAGATAAGCTACATCACTTGTACTGGCGTGCTGGGGACAGCATGAATCGACTGGGTTGAATGTACTGGCAGCCCCGCTCCGGCGCGTGTACACTGCCACAGGTGTACTGGTACATACGTGTCGGCGCACACGCGCCAGCACGCTCCACATGACAGCGTATTCATGCTAGAGCGGCGAATGCACTAGCGCCCATGTACCTGCATCTTTTCTAGGCTGTCTCATGTGTGCCGGCCCACAATCTGGCCTGGAGTGTGTGCCACAACACAATTTGTACCCTGGACTATGCAGACTGCCACTGTTTATGAACCGGGCCATGCATCGCGCGTAACCACACGAACTCACGGGGTACAACACCCAGTTTTCGCAGCTCATTCACTGTTTCACTGATCGAACATGGGGGGTAAGGGTTCTGTAGCTCGGTCACGTTTGTATCAATAGTTTGCTTTCTCACGTCGCGCAGCAGCCCCATATGACATCATCTCATCTGAATTGACGTAACAGGGATTCAGCCTCAAGTTTCTCCGGTCTCGGAGAAGGATTATTGCGCCGTGGCATCTTCCAAGAGTTAACGTCTTTCTGATTTAGTTTCTCAGGCGACCTAGCGAATTTTACAGTATTCGTCATTCATCATCGCTACCTATTGTTACTCATCCAACTCAACGGTGTGCCCTCAATCTGGCACGGTTTGCGTCATCTACAGGGTGATCGGCTGTGGCCCTTCGGAAGCGTCTGTCAGTCATCGCCTGGTGCCTCGGACTTAGTCCACGATTTGATCGCCTCGATGTCCAAATAGGGCATTCTGGCTCCAGACGAGTTTCGGGATGATTTCCAGGACTATATTTCCCCCTACAAGTCCGTTTCGGCTTGTGAACGCTGTGTGGTAGCATCCTAAAACGGCCCGGAGCGCGGGAGGAAGTGCATGCTATCGGTGCCCATACGCGCTATTCCGGCCTTTCAGAGCGTCCATTGACGGGCGCCATCGCTGACTCCAGCCTTCGCTGTCAGCTTTATCAATGCCAGCTTGTCTCCCCCTTCCCCGTCTGCCCGACACGAAACATGTCTCATACCTCCTCATCCGACTCAGAGAGCTCTACCAAGAGCCGGGTGGCTGAATCGAAAAGAAAAAGAAGAAGAAGAAAGAAACCCCAGTTGTTGTCGCAGATAGCGATCAACAGCATCTGGAAGCGCTTTTCCACTTCACCTCCTCAACAAACACTATCCATCCTACCGCTGGACCCGGCGACGAAGCTCGTCCCAGATGGCAATGACGGCAACGAACTTCTCTCGGAAGCCCGTCAACGTGTGGTAGCAGAGTGCCGGAAACAGGTCAGCGAGATCGTCGACGAATGTAAGCAGCTGAACATGAGGTATAGAGACCGCAAATGGGATCTGGTGAGTCTTCGAAGCGACTTTTGGATACACAATCCTCTGTCCATGGTGATTGACAGCGGACAACATAGGCCTTTGATCTTCCAGACCAAGGCTATTGTCTCAACGGCCTTCGAAACACCAGGTTTGATGTCAGCCAAATTAGCCACCTCGATGCAGAAAGCAAATCGCCTGGTGCCGTCAAAAGAGTGCACCAAATCTTCACACGCCCTACGTTTATGAGGAACGTAGACGGAATGGACGTGAAGCAAGGCAAGCTCAGCGACTGCTGGTTTGTGGCAGGTTTGACCGCCCTTGCGAATCTCCAATGCTGGCCGGACCAGCTATGTGCGGCGCACGATACAGGTACGTCCTATCCTGCCTTGCATCGCTATCCAAGTAAGTGCTGAACGCTTGGTGCAGAGATTGGCGTCTACGGTTTCGTCTTCTACCGCGATGGAATGTGGACGCACACGATCATAGACGACGCGCTCTATCTCCAATCGCCATCCTGGGATTCTCCGAGCCTGCAAAGAACACTCTTGCAGCAGACTGGGCGAGCGGATGCCGAGAAGGAGTTCGAGGCCACCTACCAGACGGGGTCCAGGGCCCTCTTCTTCGCCCAGTGCAGAGATCAGAACGAAACGTGGGTTCCTCTCATCGAGAAAGCCTACGCAAAGGCACACGGCGATTATGCGGCGTTGGAAGGGGGCTGGATAGGAGAGGGTCTTGAGGATCTCTCTGGCGGAGTGACGACTGAGTTATTCACGTCGGACATCCTTGATCCGAACGTCTTCTGGGACACGGAGCTTTCCAAGGTCAACCGAGAATTTCTGTTCGGCGCCTCAACAGGTTTCCTTGATGGTGGATTCGGCGACCGTGATGGCATATCAGAGGGCCATGCTTACATCATCGTGGCAGCTCATACTCTGGCATCGGGTCAGCGACTGCTGAAGCTTCGCAATCCCTGGGCCCATCCACGGAAGGGCATATGGGAAGGTCCCTGGAGCGACGGCTCCAAGGAATGGACGCTGGAGGTACAGCAGGAGCTCAAACATGAATTCGGTAGTGACTCTGTCTTCTGGATCTCGTTCGAAGACTTTATGCGCAAATTCTCTCACCTCGATCGTACGAGGCTCTTTCGAGAGCCAGATTGGCGGTGCAGCCAGAGCTGGATCAGTGTCGATGTGCCATGGAGAGCATGTTACCAGGAGCGGTTTCGCGTTGTCTTGACCAAGAAGTCCCCAGTTGTTGTCGCCGTTTCGCAACTTGACAGACGTTATTTCAACGGCCTGCATGGTCAATATTCTTTCCGTCTCAGCTTTCACATCGACCATCACAGCAGCTCGGGGATTCGGCGATGCATAGCCCAGTCTCACGGCAACTACCTGATGACACGTTCGGCTGCTATAGAACTCCCGACGTTGACCCCCGGTGCCTATGCCATATGCGTCCGAGTTTCTGCAGAAAGAGACTGCGAATTGGAGTCAGTCGAGGAAGTCGTCAAGCAAGAATGCAAAGCTAGGACAGAGAACGTCAAACTGGCACAGGTGGGGTTTGCTCACGATGTAGCTCACGGCAAAGCTGAACGCTATATACGGGAATTGAATTGCTTGCGAAAGAAAAAGAAGCAGGAGTCGGCGTCGAACTGCCGTAAAGGGGCTCGCCGTCGAAGATGGGAACAGCGTCGCGTCGAAAGAGAAGTCGAGAGGAAGCAGGAACAGAAGAACGATGTAAAAAGACAAGTCCATCGCGAGTCTCACGAACAGGCCGATGGAGAAAATAGGAGTGTGACTGAGTTGGACAAGGGCCCCGCAACAAACATGGGAAGAATCCAAACTGTGGCTGAAACCGCTGCCCTTCGACATACTGATGTGGAAAACACTGGACAGGTCGTACCCTGCCAAGGCCAAGCCAGCACCTGTGATGGTGAGGCCGGGAAGTCTGTATGTGGACAGAAGTCTACTTTAAACGTCGTAACAATGAAGTGGCCTGCTAGGAACGGCAGACATTTTTCCAAGCACCATGAACCTGGTGATTCCTCAGATTCTCCAATCGATGACTATGAACGCCTTTACAGCAGCGACGACACTACTCATTCCATACGAGATGAACTCGGCAACACACTGCGCCGGAAAACAAGGTGTGCTCATGGCATAGGTGAGGACATAGGACGCGAGAGTACGGGGAGCGAGGACTCAGATGGGAACCAAGTACCGGCACCTTGGAGTGCTGTATGTGTTGTAGGTATTCGGGTGTACTCTAAAGATGAGAAACTCAGACTTGAGACAGTCTTCAGCGACGATGACGTTGGCACAACCAAGTGACCAGAGCAAAGTTGCAAGAGTAGCACTTTGCCGGTGCTTTTGGAAATAGAGGGTCAACGTACCGATCGTTATAGAACAAGTGTTGAACGTTCTTTGCCTTGACAGCTATTGGTGGAGACAGTGTAGGAGGCGAGTTGGGGTCGTGATAATGTATCGCCGCTCACTGCTATCGGCTATCGCCATGCATCTTTAGTACTGCGGTACCTGGTTGAACTTTACCAATGCATCCTGTATTTCGCACATGACGATAAGTTCATAGTGGAATTCTGATACAATAGCGTAGGTCCAGGAGAGAACAATACCAACGTGGCTCGTTAACAGCTTGTGGTTATTCACCGAGACTTGACTGATCCACCCCTGGAGTTGCGTCTGTTGAAACTCTGGATAAAATTCAGGAACAAACTAATTTGTTGCTTTCAATTGGTAGAGCCATGATGTTGCTCGGTCTTGGACCGATGGTCACTGGCGTAGGGGCCGATATTGGACGTTTTCGGTCCTGTCATGATTAGTCATGACGTAAGGGAGTCGGTGGGGTACACGTGATAGAACAATTTGGATTGTAACATTACCTAGGATGTGGTAGACATGAGTAAGTAAGCTGACTCATAAAATGCATTACAGTACTCCATGATAGGGAATGTAGCGCTTGACCTGGAGTCCAATCATTGCAGTATTACATGACATGCCATAACTGCAACGTTGATTGAAATTGAATAAAAGTTGGCTTGGAATGCTAATTCGAACCCTGAAGAAGAGATCGTAAATTTATTTGGCCTAAAATATGCTGGTGACTTTGAACCCCAAGTCGAATTTGCCTACTGGAGTACCGATACGCTGATAAGATAAGATAGTAAATCTAGACGCGCCCCGCCATCGTCGTTCAACTTAATCCGACCCAAAACAAAAACAAACCATTAACACTAACATCACACCGCATCGCAACGTCCACGTCGCGATCGCTTTCTACACGCGCATTCTAAGTATGGAGGGTACGTTTCAGACATCATCTCCATCATCACCAAAGGCGCCTCTCGATCATCCTCCAAAATCCCAACGAAACACCACACCTCCTGAGCGCACGTCTCTACCCTCGCCTCCAGAGTCGAGTGAACGCACCCGAGCCGCACCAACCGCTGATGAACTACCGCCAACCCTTGTCAACTTCCAGCGTAGAGCTGAGGCAGGCGCCGTCACCTCGCTGACAAGACTCCCACTCAATAACGACGACTTCACTCGGTGCCACGACAAGCTAGTGGCTACCTTTCGTCGCTTTGACTACGACTCTCGAAGTCAACATATCACTTTTCGCATGCCTTCTGCGGTCCACGATTTATTTATCTCGTATTTCGGAACCGCCATTCTAGATGCTGTACGCGAAATCGGACGCCAAAACGAAGAAGCTCGTGCTTTCACCAGCAACATCAACAACGGCTTGACCTCTCGCCTTTTTCTGGACGAGGGTGATCATGTTCGGTCGGAATATCAGCCTGATGCACAATTCGAGCATGACGAAGCTCAACTCCCTAGTGTAGTCATTGAGGTTGCACTGACGCAAAACCCCAGAGAGTTGCGAAGGATTGCCAAACGATACATCTACTTTACGGATGGACAGATCAAAGTGGTCCTCTGCATTGATCTCAACCAAGACAAAGAGTCCACTATTTCTGTTTGGAAGCCCAATCTCATCCCAAAGCCAGACGGCACCGGTGACATTATGGAGATTAATGAAGTTGTTCAGCAACAGGTTTGCTTATATGCTCTTCAATATACTTGAAAGAAACAAGCTGACCGACTTAGCCCTTCCGAGACGCCAGCAAAAAGCCCGTCGATGGAACATTGACTCTGGGACTTCATGACTTTGCTCCCGATCGTCTCTGTCAAGAATACCCCAACATTCCTCTGTCAATCTCATACCGGGACATGTCCAACATGTTAACCAAAGCCGAACGGCGAAAGATCTTGCGCGAACGCAAAGATATGCCAGATCCCCCGCCCCGCCCTATTGAGAAGCGGCGCTATTCGGATATCCTCTCAGAGAGCTCAGAAGGTTGGATGGCTGATGAGGATGAAAAGAGGTTCTCTGACGAGGCGAATGAGGCGATCGAGAAGGAAGATCGTGCTGATGGAGCTTACAGGCCCTCCAAAAAGCTCGACAATTCTAGCTTTGAACCTCGTAAGAAGCGTGCTCAGGGGCTATACCGGGACCATAATTCTTGAATCCTGGAGATTGATCATTTGGACATGACTTGGTTTCTTTCACTGAAATTTTCGTTCACTTGACAACCTCCACGACCCCTGTCAACGCCATGTCACTTTCCCCGCAGATTTTACTTCGCGGGAAACCAACGCATGGCAGCATCGCATGATGTAAATACTTTCATCCATGAGGACTCTGAGCGAGACCATCAGACGTGTACTGTCGTCCTCGGCAACCAGTTCTCTGACCGACTGGTGGCCCTTCTTGCACTTCTGTATGATCTTTTTGACAAGATCTCGGATTTGACGGTCGAGAATAGTGCCTACACTGATTTCGGGATTGTTATATGGAGTGGCCGTATCACTTTGACTTACCGGCATGATAAAGCTAAGTGGCCGACCAACCAGGAATTTGATGCTGTCCGGTTTGTGCTAGCACGACATGAGCTTCTGTAGTCAAACACCTCTTTTAACCAAGACGGCCTGCAGCGCTGTCCCGTCGAGAGCAGTCTAGTTTGACCGACCAAACAAAACCACACGAGCCGAAGCACCTTCTGTTTCAACATCACAAGCTCCGGGGACCAACGCATATCACAAAAACTAGTAGAGCCGTCCCAAAATAAAGTGTATTCTAGAGTGTACCCTATAGGACCCGTTATATATGTCTCCCAGAGACGAGGAGGTGCTAGCAGTCAGAAGAACTCTCGAAGCCCTCTCGACGCACCCAATTCATGGCCATGTGTGTAGCTGGCACAGGCCCCAGCATAGTAAATTTTGTCGAAACGAGAGTTTCACTCGTCTAAAGGAACCCATGTGGATTTCTAGCTTGGTAGAGCAGGCCTCAGTCATACCGTCCCCATTTATAGATATATGAAGCTTTTGGCGCGGAGTTGTACTTAAACATCGACATCAAATCGTATAACTCTTTAATGGTATCTTGGTTTTCAGGGGCTGGAGTTTGACGGTTCTTCGCGGTCTCACGAGCCTTCCATAACTTTGCGTAAGCAGAGTTTTGTGCCAGTAGCTTGGCAGGCGTACCCTCCTCAGCAATAAAGGTACAACCATCGTTCCCTTTCATTAAGACGATGATTCTGTCGGAGCGATTGGCCGTCTCTAAGCTATGACTGTGAAAATAAAGATATAGAGGATCAGCTAATGGTTAGTTTCATGCAGGGGAGAGGAAGTCCACGTACGTTGCCTGTATCACAGCTTTTCCTGGGAGATTTTCCAAGTTTTCCTCAACAAAAGATTTGGTTTCAAGGTCTAACGCACTCGTAGCTTCATCGAGACAGAGGACCGAGGCTTCTTCTATGAACACACGAGCCAGCGCCAGTCGCTACTCTTCGCCTCCAGATAGCGGCCTGTTGAAAAGTTCGAATATAACGGCTGCTGCGTTACGTATCATGAGGAAATATACTTCCCGCCTTCACCCACCACAGTTTCGTACCCCTTCGGGCTGCTTTTTGATAAAGTCATGAATACCAGCAAGAGTAGCGGCGTGCTCGATGCGTTCTTGCGTAGCGTTGTGTGAGAAGTAGCCGATGTTATACTTGAATGTTTTGGAGAAAAAATGCGGGCCTTGTTCCATAGCGACAAATTTGGATCTCCTACGAAATATAGTTAGTACAGATCACTGAATATTGCTATCCATTGCTAAGAAACGGATCGGATATCATGAGAAACCTACTCGCCGCGCCTCAGTGTGCTGACGTCTTGTCCAGCGAAATAGACAGAATCCTCTGTTATGTCGGAGCGGCTGTGGCTTGGCGGTGTGCGGGCCTCGTGAAGATGTTTTCCTCCAATCAGTTACACACCCATTATGCCAGCCTGGTCAGCCAGGGCATGAAGTACTTGGAAGCACTTTGCTTGCGTTATGCTTGAATGAGGCCCTGGAGCTGGGAGGTACTGGTAAGGACTCTTCATTGACGCCCCGTGATACCCTGCCCGGTCCTTCTTTCGAGGTCAAGTTTGGTTGCTTTGTCTATAGCGCGAAAATATCACCATATGTCATTGTTTCTACTCATTCATACATTAGCTCCGGTTGGATATCGAAGGACATAAGCTCTCTACGGCGCTACCAGAGCATGTGATGCTATCATTCTCGCTTCCACATCATGCCTAGCTTGCTAGATACGAGTCTGATACTTGAGAATACAGGAACTTGGAAGCCGCGGCGCTTGCCGAGGCCCCCCACGGCTCTTTTGATAACAGGACAATAAGGACTTGAATCCAAAGAGCATCTGCATCTGACCTGTTAATCTTCTGTCCATATCTTTGCCAGTCAGCACCCATGCTATCATCACCGGTAAGAACATTACCGCAATTCTACTCGCCGCAGTTGTCGATGTCGTTTGGCGGAGAAGAGGGTGTTGCAGGCGGCGCTTTGGTGACCGGTATGGACGCACCTTTGACGTCGTATCCGGAGTCGACGGTTACCACATCCTCTATGACACCGCAGTCGTCCGAGCGTAGATGTGATGTTTAAAGAGTGGATGGAGCTGGTAAGTTGCTTTTCTGTCCTAGGTAATTTACTAGAAGCCAGCACCTGCCAGGCTTGGGTTATTTCTCAGCAGCCATCTACTAACGACAAGCGTACTGGGATCCCATTGTATCCCATCTTACGTACAAAGGCGGAAGTGCTCGACCGGTGGTTGGGATGTGTCACGGGTTAAACCCACTAGTCGCGCTGCTGAAGCGGGGATTCGGATCGGGGGCTGGAAGCGCTGGTAATAGGTTTGTGATAGACACTGAAGCTCCGACGGCGTTACGGCGTGGTGTCTATCGTCAAATGCTTTTGTCTGTATGAATTGGTCACCTATCAGCAGACACAGCCCTGGGAAAGATACAAATATTTACATCGTTTCACTACGTGTCATGAAAGTGATGAATAGATTATAAGAAAGGCGCCACGTCTTATTCTACTGAGGCGGAGACTTCCGCTATTACTTCAAACGTCAGTATAGCTAATGTGTTTAAAGCACCAGAGACTACTCAAGCCCCGATCACACCTCCAGTATGGCTGCTGTATCTATAGGACACACCGTGAAAAGCTTACGATCCCGGCAAACGATCCGACCAGTCCCCGCCTTCTCCTAAACACTGAGTGATGCTATATCACTTCATCAGGCTTTGCTATGGATCCAGACATTATCCTCCTTATATGGGTATTCCTCCCCGCTATGCCTTTTATAGCTTTCGACAAACGTTTTGTACTCTTCCGGCGTCGGACGTGGGCTAACAAGAAGTTTGCCTATTCACTGTTAATACGAGGTCTCTTACCCTTATGCTTTCTGATATCTTACTGTCTCGGTTTGCCTGAAATAATCGAGCTTTTTCGTAGTCCCCTGCCTTTTGGGCACGTTTGATGAGATAGTCGGATTGTTCCTTGAACAGAGGATGTAAACAATACCCAAGTTCTTTCAGAACAAGCATGAGGGCCTTTTCGTTAATCTTCGTTGCTTCCGACATTCTGAGAGGCTTGGATGTTGAATCTTTTTTCTTGATAAGCTGGTGGGAGATGGTTCGCTTGACAGGACCTATTGAGGAATTCTAACCTTCTTATATAGATGTCTGGCCACCTCGATCAGGGTATGGCTCGAACAATTTCTGATGTATCGAGACACTTGGTCCAAGCTTCTATCACAGAGCAGTCTCCATTCACAATAATGCACATCCGATTAGATCCACATCAGTACCGTGCCAATAGCGTATGCGTGTTCCGTAATCTCCAGGAGACATTCTCGTAACTAAAAATGCTGTTTGGTGGAGATTTCCGATGGCAATACCCTTGTCTTATCGCTAGTTACTTCTGTGGGCATTGTGGCAACTCGACACATTATTGCTGGGCTGTATCATTGCACCCGTGTTGAACTTGTGCCTAGGTCCCACATAGAGGACATGATCTGGCTTCCCGATTTGTCACCCTACCGGTCTTTGGCGCTACAGGGATACAAACCGATATTGGCTTAGTGTGGGTGTTGCCTTGGATGAGCATCCAGTCAATAGCCGCCAAGGAATCATCTGATGCCGCACGTCGATGCAGTATGATCAAAGACCGGTCCGTCAGTACTCAACACCCTTACCGCAACTGATGCAAACCAAGCCGTGAAGTGAACACACCTGCAGGATCAATGCCAGTGGGGAAATTATCAGTTGAAAAAAAAAAAGGACTAACTTACCGCTACAGCAGATCACGAACTGGCAGAGCGAACGTTGATGAAGGCCAGGATGACTTGATTCTGACTTTCTTTACTAACAAAAGCCGCTTGAAACCTGTACCACTAGACCGACTGACATCGAAACTCACATAGACCTTCCTCATCGGTCCGAGTATTGAAGAATGATACCTGCAGTAACCAAAACTATGCAGTGTCCCTTCGCTATACATGGAGAAAGATGCTGGTCAAGAGATGCACTAGACGGCGGCCGAGGTGGTGGTTACTTAGCCACGTTAGCGTAGTGATGTTCAAAAGACATGGTCTCGAAGCCATGTCCCAGTACTTCGATCGCCGCGGAGTCGCCTTGTGTATACAAAGAGACATGACTATGCGGCGGGTTGGTGTAGCTCAGCTAAATTGTGCTGGCTCGCTTGGCGGGTAGCGCGTCGTACGCGGAGGGCGCTAGCGCGGGGAAGTCGATCTTGAATTCATGTGGACATCTCGGCGAGGAAGAGAAACGTGAGACGCGGGCAGGAGGATCTTAGCAGCAGGTACCTAGTGTAGTATGTCATGGACGCTAGTGGCTGGATGCTGTTTCACGCTAGACTTTCCAGACCCACAGGAGCAGATTTTCCGGTGTAAAAAACATTTCATAAGATGTTAATCCTTTGTGACGTGCCCTGCGCGTGTCAGCACGGGTCGCCAATTTTCTGGATGGTGGCATCCATATTTTACAGTTGTGCGCGAAAGAAGTGACTAATTGGAATTTCCCTGCCAGAAACCATTGACTTTAAGACTTAATAAGAAATACTTATAAAGTAGTATAATTTCTAAGGTATTTTTTATAATACTACTTAGCTCTTACGTTGAGATGTATAAGATCTTTTGGCTATATAGTCAGGTATTAATAGAGATAACGTTATTGATTTTTAAAAGTTAAGGGTTAGGACTTTATGCTAGATTTATGCTGGTTTCATGCCCATAGGAAATCTAGATTTATAGAAATGCTTTAAATGATAAAGACAGCTAAATAAAAGTTCTTTTTAAGTCTTACTAACTAATTTAACCGCCAAGTATAAGTTATATAAACTTATTTTACTTTTTGAAAAGCTATTTTATACTGTAGAAGTATCAAACACTTCTAAATTAAAATGCCTGAAGTAACGGACCATTTTAGCCCCTCCTGGGTGCAGTCACCTTTACGGAGGGGCAACAAAATGGTGGGGTTGATAACTAGTCTAGTTGGTTAAGTGTATGCAAGGTATAGGACCTGTGCGACCCCGCGCAGATGTGATTCTTTAGCGTATGTCTAGCGCAATGCCTGGTCCCCGTTGGCTCCCTGCCACCCACCCTGCCTTCTTAGCTACATGAGGCTCTGCTGAGCTCCATATCGAAGTCGCCAGTACTTTCATGAATAGTTTCATGCCACTACTTCGCTGCTGCATTACTTGTAAACAACCATACGCTGAGAAACTGTCTGGGGTTTTAGGTACGATAATCGTAAATCCACTAACGTCTGTGAAAATATTGGGTGAGATTAACCCATAAGATTGCTAAATTACGTCTCGGAGGGTTTAAAGAAGAAGGCAGAAGATCCGCACCCTCATGCCTGCCCGCTAAGTGCAACTCAGCGTTCAATCTGTAGAAAGCCCAATCGTGCTATGGGTCAGTTCTGCCTCTTGATCTTCCTCATCCTTCGGTTATGGCACGTCTTCAACCATGGTTGGATTTCTTGGAAAGGGCGGTCTGGCAGTGTCTGCAGGGAGTATATGATGTGTCCTTTCTTTTCAAGGTCCGGCGCCTCATGGTGCAGCACCCTAGCCCTGTTTTCCATCAGGGCTCTATTTTCAGAGCCCTTGCGGCAGCAAGAAAAAGCAACGTTTCGGAAATTGGCCCGGCGTTGGCACCGTGCACCGACGGGTCGTTGAAGAGAACTTTGTGTAGCTGCGGCTGAAACATCGAGCGTAGCTTGCATTTCATGGGAAAAGTTGGCGCCGTCTGAAGGAAAATAGAGTAGGGTAAGTGCTTCTAAAATGTGGTTAGCTACAGGGTTAATGGAACTCAATGACGTGATGAGAGCTTTTAATCCATGGAAAATTTCAAATTAGGCACATGAACAATGCATTGTTTCTCAGTTGATTGATATGACGAGCACTCTTGTTGGTTGAGTTTCATGTGGGGACCTGAGTGATTACCGTAATAGGGTTGACTCGAAGTGGCTAGCGAGAGCTAGACTTGACTAATTCATACGGATTCTCGACCTGGCTTTCCAATTCATTTCTTGTCAGAGTTGGCCTCATGCGGCTGAACCAAGCGGCATATTGCTTGCATGTAGTATGAGTGTCACCACATTTCAACCTCCGTTGTGCAACAGGAGGGTTGAAACCTGACAAGGCTCAGACCCAACTTGGTTCATGCGTGTGTTCGTCCCTGATGAGCGGTCTGCATTGAGCTGACAGGTCGTTCAATTTACCGTATCCTACCTAAATGGGAGATAAGCGTGATGTGGCCCCTGTGCTGGGACGTCGATTTTAGAATTCGACTGTGCAACAATCCTTGGGGAAACATATGAGCCCTGTCATTGGCGGAGTCTCTTCCGATTGGCTCTCCTGTACACCGCAACGCCGTGACGATAACCCCTCCAATTTATTTCCCCAACCAGAATCTTTGACGCACGTATCTTTGCAAGTTCTTTGCCGAATTAGTTTCTTCATGATTCACATATTACACGCGAAAAAAGTGATATGTCGGATTAGATGTTCAACTATAACTTCCGGAGCGGCTGTGGCTTGGCGGCGTACGAGCCTCGTGAAGATATCTTCATCCAATCAATTATACAGCCATTATGCCAGCCTGACCAGCTAGGGCATGAAGTGCCTGGAAGATTTTTGGTCATCATCAGCGCATTGTACTTGAAGAAGGCCCTGGAGCTAGGAGGTACTGGCAAGAACTCTTCATGAACGCTCCGTGACATCCTACCTGGTCCTTCTTTTGAGGTCAAATCTGGGTGCTTTGTCTAGCGTCAAAGTACAACTCTGTATCATTGTTTCTCCTCATCTGCAGATAAGCTCCGAGTCGACCTTGGAGGATACAGGGTTCCTGCGGCGTTACCAGAGCATGGCGTACTATGATCCTCGCTTTCACATCATGCCTCGCTTACTAGATACGAGTCTGATGCTTGGAAATCCAGGAACCTGAAAGCCATGGCGCTTGTTGAGGCCCTCCACGGCTCTTTCGATAACACGACAACAAGACTTCGTATTCAAGAAGCATCCGTATCTGACCTGTCATCCTCCTGTCAATATCCTTGCCAGTCAGCACCCATACCATTATCACCTGCCAATACTCTACTCACCGCAATTCTAGATGCCGTTTGGCGAAGGAAACAGCGCTGCGGGCGGTGCTTGATTGACCTGGTTGAACCCATGTTTGAGGTCGTACTCGGAGTCGACGGTGACCGCGTCGCTTACGACGTCGTAATCGCTCATGCTCCCGAAATAGGAACGAGGATTGGGAGCCGGATGCGCCGAGCAAAAATTCAAAATAGGCACTACACGCCTGGTCACACTACGACGTGGCGTTTGGCCAACCATTTCCTGCTGTAGTTGTTGAATAATTCCTAATAGTTATGATATCACGATGAACTTCTGCTACGAGCTGGAGTGAATGGCTTGTATTTGGATGGGCCACTATATACATGACTTATGCCAGCTCATGGCAGTATTGCCATCGGAGGTACTTGGACCAGAGCTTACACCACAGTCCCCTACGCACTCTCATCTGGCCCTTCCGAGTTTCAATCAAACAGAAACCAGGGTTAAGCAACTGTGAGCTCCGATCACGGAGTGGCTGGAACGCGAGGCTGTTCGACGTGAATATGAATATGTAGGAGTACTACTTTCAGAAGAATCCCTGTGGGATTAGTGATGTGTGCTCAGTCCTACCGTGGTATTCGAGACAAGTTGACAACAGTAGTGGGAAGATATGCAAAGAAACTCATAGCTGCAGACATGTGGCGAGTCAGAGTACTCCATAATTGTCATCGAGAGAGCCAGTACAACTGAAGCATGAGTGGAAACCATGTGACTTGTGGTTACAAGCTGTTAAAGCTGAGATTTTGTTGCCGGAGTTCCAATCTGTGGAGCCGTACTGACACGAGAACTCAATAACAGCAAGTAAGGGGATTTATCCGGTCTTGTCCTCCACGTCCGTGCCTAGTGGCACTGGCACTCTTGTATACAACAGCATTTCGCCATCCTTCCTGCCATCCATCATATTTGCATCTAGCATAGCGTTTTGTAGTCCCTTACCTTACATTCCCACATCTCAAAAAAGCATAGGTCAAACAAATCTTTTGGAGTTTTGGCAAAGCCAAAAGAAGAGACCTGTTGAGCTTCCCTCCACGGAACACCTTTGTTCTCACCGCTAAGTTTGCTCGGTACTGTAGGTACAACGAAAGCCTTATTCCGTGGTTGATCTGATCGTTTTGAGTTGTCCTCATGAGGCTGAACCAAGTGGCATACTGCATGCATATCGTACGAGTTTCACCGCACTCCAACCTCCATTGTGCAACAGGGGGGCCGAAATCGTTCGCGCATATGTTCGTTCTTGATCAATATTCCACCGTCTGTGACAGACGAGTCATTCGATTCAGCTTATCTCGAATGGGAGACCAGCGCGACGTCGGCTCCAACGACGGGAAGCCAATTTCAACGTCAGATTGTGCAGTGATCCCCGGCTAGACAGAAGGGCCCTGCATGAAGCTGTTACTCTGCCCAATTCCCGGGGTGTTCGCCGCGATACCCGGAAGATTAGCAAGGCCTTTCACGTACGGACCCTAGCCCATCCTTCCGCTGCGACTTTACACGGTAGGGGTGATATGTCGACGGCCAATGGGGCGGAGTTACCTTTCCTTCTGTCTTCTGACCAGATAGCAAGCCGTTCGACATCCTCGCCGTCACACATCAAGTCGATTCCATTGAGGCATGAAGGTGCGGCGCTAGTTGTAGCTTTTTGTTATTCAGGAAGGATCGGCTATACTCAACGCCACCGATGTAAACCTCTCCTCACATATAACTCATGCTAGGACATAAGCATACAGGAAATCCGTATCTATCTTTAATTCATAATTCTACCCACTTTCATTATCTTGTCACCGTCTCGCATCTATCTGTTTTCGGACTCATTCTCCTTCCATCCCCAAGCCCCGTCAACGGGCATCTCTTCTTTAGCTGAAAGCCATGTGGACAACCCACGCCGCCCTTGAAACATCCCAGGTCGTTGCTGCAACAGCAATAGGCCTGTGTGTTCTAGCTGCCGCATTCGAGCCACCTGAGAGATGCTGGCAGAGGTTGACGCTCTACGCCTATTCCTTATCCGTGATCCTCGTCCTCAGCGTTGCAAATCTACTCGTTGAATCTGTCGACGTTGGAGGAATGCCTGAAGCCCTTCCACTCTTCGCAAATATCGTGTATACTGTCTCGGTTGCCGCTGAGACAAGTCATGTTATTCCCGCGACGACAAGAGAGGAGAAGACTCAGAAACTGGGGAAATGGGCCTATCTGTTGTCCTGGATCTTCATGGCTGTCTTTGATGTGGTGACTATTGTCGACTCCCTGACAACAAATCATTCTTCATCCTTCAAGGTTAAGTTGCCAATAATCGCTGTCCGGCTTTCCAATGTTATTCTTCTATTTCGCGTATATCTTTGTCCCGATCGTGGCAAGTATTTCGATGTTGGCAATGGCGCCATGGCCGAAGATTCCGAGCAGGGCATTGGCGCGGAAGAGCCAGCATCCGAGCTGGCTATAACAGAAAAAAGTATCGAAGACATCATCGATGCGGCTGGGGGGTATTGGCCTTGGATCAAAAGGTTTCGAGTTTTCTATCGCTGGGTTTGGCCCGAGGATACACCATGGAAGTGGGCGAAGATACTCGCCGTGTTAACTATTCCATTGAGGCTTGCTGAGGTGCTATGCGGCTTGGTCTCACCACTTCTCTACGCCTATTTCCTACGACTTCTGTTATATGCGCCCTCACCTACTGGAAATACGTCTCTGGTATGGATCTGGGTGCTGTATAACACTTTATATTGGTTTGGGTCATGGAACGGAATTGGTAGTGTGCGGAAGCTCTTCTTCAAATATTTCGAACTTGACCGAGAGGAGCGAGTGAAAGTCCTTGCCCAGGAATGCGCGATGAGACAAGATCCGGCTTTCCACTATGCCAACAATGCCATTGACATCAATATAGCCATGGCAATGGGCACTGCTGTTTGCGAGTGCTCCGACTTCATAATTTATGAATCAGTCACACAGGTTTTTCAACTGCTTATTGCTAGCGCCATTGTATTGTGGCAGCTCGGCCCCCAAATTCTACTCTTGCAGACTTTTGCAATCGCAGTCGATATACTCTTCACCTTGCGCCTCAAGCGCGGCTCAGTTCCCATATTCGATCGGCATATGACTGCCATGCGAAAGACAAGACGTATTGGACAGGCCGCGTTGCAGAATTACGAACACATTCTCTCACATGGCCAGATCGGTCACGAAATAGAGAGGTACGCCGACGCTGCGAAAGATGAGAATAAGACGTTATTCAAGAGCTTTAAGTATGTCTTATGTTGGTACATGGGCCTGGGTCTTTTGAGCGCCATCACCTCAACCGGCAATATGATTTTTCTCATATACAGCAGCACAAGCACAGAGGAAGCAGCGAAACGCGCTCTTTTGTTTCTTTTTTATCGAGGCCATCTGGAAAGCCCTCTCGAATTCTTCTCCACGGGCTTCCAGGAAGTCTTTGATAAGTTCGTCGCCGCAGACCGACTTCGCCGTATGCTTGAAATCAAACCCAAGATCCAGACAGGGACAAAAGACCTAGTTGGGGCTGGCATAAGATTCAGAGATGTCACATTTGGCTACAACAACAAAAAGCCTGTATTTAGTGGACTAAATCTCGACTTCGAGCCTGGAAAAACCACAGCGATCGTTGGTCCCTCTGGCACGGGTAAAACAACCATTATCAGGTTACTGTTGCGGTATTACGACCCCGAGAAGGGCAACATTGAGCGAAATGGCCAAGACCTCAAAGAGCTTGAGAAGAAGAAGTGAGTCGATCCTCCTAGCACATGCTGAGTTTACTCACACTTAAAATCGTCCGTAGACTGCTAGAGGATACTGCTGTTTTGGCGCAGAATCCACATGTTTATGAGAAGACTGTTTCCGACAACATTCGGCTTGACAGTGACCAAATTTCTGAAAGGGATGTTCAGGATGCTTGCAAAGAGGCAGGAATCCATGAGGACATCATGAGGTTACCGGAAAAATACAACACTGTCCTTGATGATGGAGGAAGGTAAGTCAATATTGCCCAGTGTGACCCGTATTGAGATTCTCTTTGCTCAGCATATTACTATCTCGACAGAAAGCTTTCTGGAGGGCAGAAGCAACGACTAGCACTTGCACGCTGCTTTGCGCATCGAGCCAGCCTAATCTTACTGGATGAGCCCACGAGCGCCCAAGATGTCCAGTCTGAAGAGTCCATCAGGGAGGCAATCAAAAAGTTAAGCGAGACGAAAACGATTGTTATCAATACGCAAGATCCCTCCTCTTCCTCCAACGACGCGATAGACTCTAACTCCTTCTCTAGACATCGTCTGAAAACCACCAAGAACGTCGATAGGATCGTCGTCCTGAGACTTACGAAGGAAGGTCATAGTGAGGTTGCCGAACAGGGTACTCATGACGAACTTCTGAAACGCGAAGGCCAGTACTTTGAGATGTGGAGCAAGTTTACCAACGGGGACTAGTCTGTCCACATGAACGTTTCGTGATTGTTGTGGAGATGGTAATTTGAGATACAATAGTTGGAGGAAGATTCAAATAAATAAGAATTCGTTCACAGCCGTGCAAGACAACAGAGAAAGAACTGTCGTTACGACACTTATTAAAAGCTTTAAGCATCTACTGACCCTAAGTTCGTCGGTGGCGGACCCTAGAGGCACAGCTAGCTGTGCCTCTAGCGCTCGCCTTCGTCGGTGGCTGGCTGACTAAGCAATACAGTGGGACGTGAATGGTCGCAGAATAGCCCCCACCAAATTTCAGACCTTTGTAATGAACGAAGCGCTTCTACCCGTTGGCTGGAGGCCCGTGGGGCTGGGGCAATTAAGCAAGCTTAATTGGGCACAAAACCCCCAAAGTTCAATTGTCATTGGCATTTTCCTTCTTTCATATTCAACTTCGATCTCCCAGCTGCGAAGCTGAACGACTTACCCTGTTCAACTCGTTCAGCGAGTATTATACTTTATTAATACCACTTCCTCGTTCTACTCTCATCCATGAGCCTGAATCACTGTTCGGATTGAACATAGCAAATTAGGGATCTGCCCACAACGTTCCTGTAAAACTTCATCTAAGCATGGACTACCGGCAAACAAACTATACCAACGACCAACAGGCCGGCGCCTCGGCAACGAGTAGGCAAGTAAGAGAATTCATTGGAGGCTGGCTCCTGTTGTACTTCCTATGGCTCCAACAAGACATCTCATTGAAGAAACTGACATTACGATCCACAGGTCCCACGGACTTGTCCCCCCGGTTTCGGTTCACTCCATCATTCTTTTCACTGGTAGTCACCAGCACAGATTGAAGCAGATGACCTTAAAAGGAAGTTGAACCCGAATATTAGGAGCACGACATCGATGAGGTGTTCTGGATCCCGAGTGGACCGAAACCATTACAAAAGAATGGTTATGTCTTCATCATATTTCCAGAATCCCTAAAAATCCATGTTTTGTGGATCAACAATAGTCCCGTTCGAAGGTTCGCGAAGATCGAACTCAGAAAGCACCTTCAAGAGAAGAAACTGCGGCAGTACACAGCCTGCGACAGTAAATGGGTTGGCCAGCCGCAGCCAAAGCGGCCGGTGGAGACTTACCATCACCAGCATTTGGACACTATGCTGGCGGATGCTGAAATCTTTTTCAGCTCCGAAGATGCGTATGCCCAGCAAGGTAAAAAATGGAAAAGAGTCTATCTTCTTTACGGAGATCCTGGGGCTGGAAAAACCTCTATCGCCGATGTGCTTGCTTCAAGGCTGGATGTTCCGCTCTATCGCCATGCGTCTGGAAGCACTGATGATCAGTTTAGACAACTGATTAACGATATGCGTCCTAAAAGCGTAGCGATCTTTGACGAATCTGATCAGTTGAGTGCTGCCCAAATAGGGAAAGGTGGCGATGACACTGAAAGGTCGAAGAGACAGCCGATCAAGAAACAGACACTCCAGTCGTGGCTAAGCGGTGAACTGGGTGCCGAAGGTGCCGTTATCTTCTTGACGACGAACTTTGTGGATAAAGTGGATAATATTATTTGCCGACCCCGGAGAGTGGACAAGGAGTTCCATTTTCCAGCAGAGCTTAGGAGAGCCTGTGTTTCGCCTTCAACAACGCCGAGCCCGCATGCTCATCCCTTCAAATTCGGATCACGATGCCCATTTTGTGGGTGTCTTTTTGGGAATGGCGCAGAAGCACTTTTACCCTTCCCCACCTCTTACTGGCAGACGCGACTCACGCATATCCCTAGAGCAAGGCATCCCACCATGCCCAAACTTTCATGATCTCAAGCTGAGGATTCTCACACGATTCAGATACATCGGAGTTTATTGTCTACACTGGTTACATAACCAAAGAATTTTTAGAAAAGTTCCACGACCCCTTCAAGGCCCCGCTAAACGATGACGATGCTGCTGTGTCCGGTCTTAAGATCGAATACACTAGAGTCCCTATCTGGCCGATCCTAGGTCTGCGGGAACGACTCGGTAAAGCTTTGGGTCAGGAGGTGGTGGGTGAATTTAACCCAGATGAAAGAGAGACTTGGGAGAAAGATCCTGAGAAGCCCAGTGACGAAAAGCGCAAGAGAGCAGTTTTTTCGGAAGGTGCCTACAGCAGCGCGGATGAGGAGTCGGACGAAGAGCCGGCAGTTTCAAAGAAGCGATGTCTAGACGAACGCACGCTGGTGGGTGTGATGGTGTGAGAAATAATGTCGAGACACATGAGATGAATCTATATTACATACCCATATTTGGTGTTTTGGAGCAACAAGACACGCATACAGTACAATATCCTACACAATGGTTGGGCGATCTAAGGAATGGCATGAAGACCCCATCTGCCTCAGATGCACATAGGATAGCTGGCAGTGGCGTGAAAGGTTACACTGGGCTTGAGAGCGACGATATTCGCCTCTACCTCTGATAATGAACGGTATTAAAGGGCACGAAAGATAACGCATAGATATCACTTCCTTTTCTTCGCGACTGTTGGGGAATTTAACCTACTGGCATTTCGTCAAGGTCGTTGAGTTTGTACTTGGGCTGTTCAACCCATCGATGATGTGTATGATGAAGGCAGTACTGATAAGTAAGGGGGTAGCGAACCGTATACCAACTGTGTAAACATTTCGATACATCTTCCTATTTGGAAATCCTTTCGTGTAGCTCGCTGATAAGTGCAGATAGTCATTTCCCCTGTGTCTTGATGTTTGACTCGTCCTACGTGGGTCGGTATGCTCTGCCTTCCAGACATCTTTGTTGAAGCTACAGACAGTTAGGGCGTACCCGGCACTCTGAATTTGTCTAGATATTTAGCGCTAAGCGAGGAATAGGCCTCAGGTAAACCTGGTGTTTTGAAAAATCTCAAGGTCTGCACCCGGATACCCGATCCTGGATTCAGGAATTTGTAGATATGCGAGCTAAGCACGCGCAATCCAGCTTTCTACCACTCGACCGAACAAGATCTTATTCTACAATAGATCCGAATGGTAAAATACTAAGACACTGCATCAGCGGAAAGAGAGGCTTCGTCAATATCCACCTTTCACCACGAGTGTACGTTTTGTGCCTAATTGTTTGTATGTTTCGCGCTGTACACCGCGCCTAGGAGCTTCTATAAAAGAGGGCCTCTTGATAGTTGCCACAGTCTTCCAATTCGCCGGCCGTGATGTAGATAGACTATTGGACCGGTCTGGCTACAAGGTTTGGGGTTAGCCCGAAGCGACGTTATTATCCCAACCACTGCATGATACTGGTCTTAGATACCAAAAGGAACTTGAGGTGCAGCCGGAAAACGCACGTGGCTTGTCCACATCATGATGGTACTGCTGGGTTACGGCTCGTGGATGAAAAAAAAAAAACGGAAAGATTCTTTTACGACTGTCTCTAGCCCTGCTCCGGCTCGCCTCAACAGGTCATCCACTGAGCCTTGCTTGGAGCCTGCATATGCCGCAAGTAATAAACAGAACATCTTGATGCCAGTCACAGATCAAAAAGCATCAGTGGATATCCGCTTAAGGGTTAGTCATCGTAATGTTGCAGAGAGTTCGGACAAAATACATCTGTCTCAGTCTCGTGAAATCTTTCCATCTCCTGGTTACAGTAATACGGGTAAGCTTCCCATCCAATAAATGTATCAAACGGTCTCCTTTAACTAGTCTATCATCACCCCAATGCGCTTAAGACTTGTTGCGATACCATGTTAGGCTCCTCAATCCTCATCCTCATTTCAACGGTCGTCACACCGTGGCGACCCGGGTTTTGAGGACTCTAGGCCTAAGCCTTGAGTACTAGTATGAAAGGCCTTGATTGTTGTGACGCGGAGGCGCATACGCCGAGTTACAATATCACCTACAGAAAACTTGAACATCGCATACGAGATGGCACTATGCCCTGTGAGGTTTGTGAGAGTCAATAGAACAAGGGAATGATAAGCAAGGGTCGCGTGCGTTCTACGCTTCCGCATGTGAGAATGTAATAAGAGACAGCACCTTCTGGCAGTTGTAAGATAAACAACAACGAATTGGCAGGGATCCCGCATAATTGGTGTTCTGACAGTGCCAGCTGTAATGGGGTTCCGCAGTGGAGGCTCGCATCACGCTTGTCTTCTATTTCGACTGGAGCAGGGCTCAACGACCTGGGGCTAGCTTCCAATGAGTACTTGCCAGCTCTAGTTCTGGTCCAAGTGTGGCCAGTTCCCATTTCTATCACTGCAACGATACAACTGGTCGTTGAAGATGGTTGAGAATGACAGCCTTCTCACGATTTCTGGCGTGCAATTTGACGGATGATGTGATTTTGTATAGAAACAAGGCAGCTGTATTTAGTATCAGACATGTAGAAATCGTGATATTAAGGTAATATTATCCCTATGCGTGTGGCTATCCTTCAAGCAACCGCAACAGCAAAGACAATCATGAGCTAACCAGCTATGGGCTGTGGAATCTAGCAGGATAGACCGGTATGATGCCGCGGCGTAACCATGTTGTTGCCACGTAACAGCCGAATTGAAATCTACCTGTGATGTCATATCGTTTTCCACAGCAATTTTACGTACTATTTGACTGACCTGAGATACAGAACGAGTACGAGGGCATTGACATGATGGCCCCTACAACTGGCGATGCAGTTGTCAACTTGTGGGCATAAGGTCGGTTCGAGGGAAAGAATCTGTCTGGCAATCAGTTGTGACTGATCTTAAAAATGCAGCAAATAAAACCCCTGCTCCTTTCCATGGTATTGAGGCCTACTGGTACGGCCATGTCGTCCAAATTTGCGTTGATCAGTATCTTCCCCTGCTGACCGACTTGAGATGTGGCGGTTTAGTGGTGAGGCCAAACATGCGGCCTTATGAGGGTGACAAGTCATCAACTTCATACATGACAATTTGGTCATAGCAAACTAGCGGTCAGCTCGTAAGGCTTATATGAAATAGAGTCGGGTTGAATTGCATTTAATAAATACCTCACTACGTGCCGCTGGTTCAATGTCCAACAGAGAGACTTGGACAAAGCTACGGTGCGTCGTCAAGTACACACGGATTCCGATTCAGCACCACGATGGAAATCTTTAGCGTTTTCGGTGCCCCAGTGTCCCGACGTGGACTTCGATTCTTGCCTCTGAAGCCTGGTTCAGGCGGCACAATTGAAAATGCAACGTCATACGGTGGTGGCTGCATCACTTACGGGACAATACTCTCGGCAGACACGAATGAATCTTTCAACTTTAGTGTCAAGTTCGGCCTTGAGAAAACATTCGCGCACACGGATGAGGCAGGATTTATGTGGACAGATGGAGAATGCGTGGCTATGCGCATCAATGTGCCCGATGGTACAAAAACTGTATTCTCCTCAATGAAGGGATGCTTTGACCTCCAGCTATGGTCGCAAGATGGGAAACCTATTGCTATATTTCGAGTAACCAACTCAAACTCTGTTACTCCACTCTCAAAGACGAAAAGAATCTGCGACAGCCCAGAAGGGAACAGTAATATTTTGGATTTGGAATCGGAGACATCCAGCCACAAGAATGCGCATGAGAAACGTCTAATGCTGGACCACGTTGGAAATCAGGTGAGTATTATCCTTCATTCCTCCGATGCCTCAACTCCTAATTCGTGTATAGTTCATGATAACCAGACGTTCCCATCCAGCTGATACGAAAATTGGAACTATAACTGTGGAGGATGGACTGTTCATTTGGATTCATAACGGGTGTCTCATCGGGAACGAGAATGAACTCGCAAAGGCTTTGGGAAAGACTTTCGGAATTAACTGGGTGCAAGAGTAGTTGATGTTCGTGGAGGAGTATACGCCACATGCCTATCACCACCTTGGACGGTATACCACAGAAGCCCCTCAGCAGTTGTGAACTACGATGGATGCAAGGCAATCATCAGTGATGAGAGTCATGACTTGGGCCGTTGAAACGGGATAAGACTTGTCATGAGTGGCCACTGGAATGATGACTGCGTAACGTGAGCCAGTGTTGCGGTCGCCGTCGTTCTCGAGACCTGCAGCAATCAATCCCTTATTGTGCTTCCCAACGCCGACTGCCTCATTTTTCATTGCCTTTGTGGGAAACCCTTTGGAAGGACAATCTTTACGTCATAAATTGATGCCCGCCTTCGTGAGCCTTTGCCTATTGCGACTGTTGCAATGCGTCGATTGGTTAGAGCAAAACACACTCAGCACTGGTGTTCGATCGATTAGTTGTAGGTGGTATCAGTCTCGAGTTATCTCAGATAGGGAACTGTCCACAGCTTCTCCCACAATTCCCCTCTGCCCAATGACTTTTCTTTTGTAGTATAGGGAGAGCCCTCGATGCCTGGCCATGATTAGGAATGGAGGCCCTCTGGTGGTCTGGATCTCGACGCTTGATGAGTCGATGAGAGATGCGATGAGAAAACCGTTTCCTGGCGTTATGGGAAGATTGACGTGAATTCTGTCGTGGCTGCCTTCATGATGATACAGCCACAGAAGCGGTTGGTTGACTGCTTCTTGGCGTAATATGATTGTCGCTTCTTGATATATTCGGGGTAAACCTCTCAAGGCCGTACTGCGCAGAAGACGGCAAGACTTGAAGGGGATAAAGGTGCGAGACATATGGCGAATGCTTTGATCCTCAAAAGTGTACTGAGTTTGATCTTAGATAACGATGACGATTACATATTTTCATGGTATGGAAGGCATCAAACATTAAGACCAGCAATAGAACTGAAAGGTCACACATTGCCGGTGTTGCTTGCAGCGCCTTTCTCGGAAATGATGAGTGGGATTAGAATGTGAAGCAGAAAGGCAACTTCAAAGTAACATCCGAGAACAGACGCAATATGACTCGAACGGAGCTACTATTTTCAGACAAGCTGACCTCCTTCGGGCGGGATATAGATGGCAACTTGCTGGTGGAATAGAACTAGATATTTTGTCTTTATATGTGTCAATTACCACTACTCATATGCTCTTCTGAAATTGAGAATCTTACAGCACAGGATTTGACCCCATCCTGTCCCATCTATTTATCTACCCCTATGGCGAATTACGCCTTCAGGATCTCTTTACACTTTCCGTCCCTTTGTCCTGTTCGGACAACCCGTCTCCCTCGCCATCCTCAGGCTGCAGACGATGGTAGGTACGAAAATAGTCGAGTTCACGCGTTTGGACATTGTATCCCATCTCCACGAACGACTTCTTCATGCCCTGCGAGAGATTAGTAAGAGTGAAAAGGTGATCGAGGGGCTAACGGACTCCTTGCATATTCTTTGCAGCGGTGACAACAATGTTGCTCTTGCCGGGTTCGAAACATAGCAGAACAATCTCGCGCAAGGCAGTTCTGATCTCATCCATGGTGACATCTTGCACACGTCCCAGCATCTCGTTGTCCCAGTCTTTTGGAAGACCGCGCATAACGCCCTGCACAAAGTTTTGCTGGGCAGCACTGGGCATATCGGACTGCTTGTCAGCAAGCATGAAAACGATCTGGCTTATGGAAGCCTGATGTAGATGAGGATCAATGTCGACCGAACCATCAGCGATCTTGCTAATAGCATCTCTGGAGGCTTTGATAGCCTTGCAGACATCAGGCGAGGAATCCACGCAATAAGAAATAATACCGGAGCTAATATCACTGGAGAAGGAAGCCGCGTACGCGTAACCAGCCCCTCTAACCGCCTTCCAAAGAGGACCTTCTTTAGCAACCATAACAGGGGGAAGACAAGGATCAGTGTAGGAGGTTATGCCCTTAGCTATTGAGATAGAGTAAGAAGTCTCAAGAGTAGTCATTGGAGCGATAACTACGCCAACCGAGCCAGGGTTGCGGCCTTCATCGTTCAGAAGGCTTACCGGCTTAGGAATATCGTTAAACCCTCCAATTTATTCCCCTAAGCGGAATCTTTAACATACGTACCCGTGCACGGCCTTTCCAGAATTCGTTTCTTCAAGACTCACGTACTACATGCGGAAAAAGTGATATGTCGGATTAGATGTTCAACTACGACTTTCTGAGCGGCTGTGACTTGGCGTTGTGCGAGCCTCGTGAAGACGTCTTCATCCAATCAGTTACACACCCATTATGCCAGCCTGATCAGCCAGGGCATGAATTACTTGGAAGCATTTTGCTTGCCCTTGGTGTATTATGCTTGAACAAGGCCCTAGAGCTAGGAGGCCCTAGCAAGGACTCTTCATTAGCGCTCCATGACACCCTGTCCGGTCCTTCTTTTGAGGTCAAGTCTCGGTGTGTTGCCTATAGCGCGAAAGTATCACCCTGCATCATTTTTTCTGCTCATCCGTAGATAAGATCCGGTTGGGTATCAGAGGACATAGACTCTTTGTGGCGTTACCAGGGCATGGGATACTATCATTCTCACTTCCACATCATGCCTGACTTGCTAGATACGAGTCTGATGCTTGGAAATGCAGGAGCCTGGAAGTCGCGGCACTTGCTGAGGTCCTTCAAGGCTCTTTTGACAACACAGCAGCAAGGCTTTGTATCCAAGAAGCAACTGTATCTGACCTATCATTCTTCTGTCATATCCTTACCGGTTAGCATTCATGCCATTACTACCTGCCAATACTCTACTCACCGCAATTATCGATACCGCTTGGCGAAGAAGAAAGCGCTGCGGGTGGTGCTTGAGTGACCGGGTGGGACGCATGTTTGAGGTTGTACTCGGAGTCGACGGTCACTGCGTCGCCTACGATGTCGTAATCGCTCATGCCGCCGAAATAGGAACGCGGATTGCGGGCAGGATGTACTAGGCAAAAACGCAAAATAGGCACTACACACCTGGGCACACTATGGTGTGGCGTTTGGACAACCATCTCCTGCTGTAGTGGTTGAATAGCTCCTCATAGTTATGATATCATCATGAACATGTGTGACGGGCTAAGGTGAATGGCTTGCATTTAGGTGGACTACTACATGCGTGATTTGTGCCAGTTCATGGCAGTATTGCCATCTGGGGTCCTCGGACCAGAACTTACACCACAGTCCCCTCCACACTTCCAGCTGTCCCTCCCGACTTTCAATGAAGCAGAGGCCAGGGGTGAAGCAACCGCAAGCACCAATCACGGAGTGGCTGGAACGCGAGGCTGTTCGAAATATCACCAGCACATGAGACCCTTGTCTTTTTAGAAAAGCACCACCTTCCCCTATATAGAGTGTGTTCTGACTAAGACCTGTTCAAAGCAAAGGAATTGATCTCAAAGAAAAGGATGCACAGCACTTGCCACCACGAAGATGTGTGAGTGTACCACCTGTTCGAGTCTGATATAAATCCTTTGTTCCAGATCATAGGGATACTCTCTTGGTTCGTCACAAGCAAAGCAGCCTGACTGTCACGCCAAGGTTAAGTTGGCGACCCAGTGCGGGATGGGTTATTGGGTCGCGCCACATTCTGTACCTTCCTAGATGGGTTAAAAATAACCGGGAATCTGGGCTCCTACGTTCCCACCCCTAACACATACAAATTGCGGTAGATCCTCTCCGAGGGAGGGCTTTTTCAACCCACCTACTTCCCTACTAGCCTGGGTAGCGGATTGGAGTGCTGGCTTCCGGGGCAAGGTACAACACTAAGAATCGGCATTCTTTTGAGGGTCTTTTAGTACCGGAAGGAACCGCCCGCAGGGGTTTGAAAGGCCTAGCGTAAAATACCACCTAGCCACCAGCGTTTGTGGCATGATACAGCAGATACCCACCATTCAAATCAGCACAATTCAGCTGAGAACACATTACCTTGCAAACGTATTGAATCCACCACTACCGCAAATGCCACACCGACACATCTTTCTGCACGGTACAACTCCGTGTACAGGTTACCAGAGAAGCCTGGCGGTTCCACTTTTACACCTTATAAGACCGTTGTGTTCCTCACTCTGTCTTCTCAATCAGAGGATTTACTCAACATAACTTCCAACATCATTTCACTTGTTTCCCAAACCAGACACCCAGCATGTCGAAATTGGTTCTTACCGAAAGGCTCGTGAATAACTTAAGTAAGCCAGTCGTCCCATTCCGATTCTTGGCTTACAATTATAGTTCGCGATGGCGTGATTACGCAAGATGAGGTCGAAAGCTTTGGTTACCCAAAAGATCTTCCTAATAAACCAGACAACATACCTGAGTCTATAAAAATAGGGGTGTTGAAAGTGTCGCGTGACGAGATAACCAAGAGGGCGGATGAACGTGGGCTGAAGCTCAGAATTGGAACTACTGTGAAATTTGGGCGCAACAACTCGCAGATTACATCCGAAACGGTTTGGATTTCGTCGGTCTCACATGGTTATATAAATAGTGTACCTATCTTCCATCCTCTACCAGGTTAGCAGTTGGAAGGGACCCTTGCATGGGACGGAATTAACTCGAATAGTGTTTATCGGTGTCCGTTCATCTATGGTCTCATATTTGATAGAACTGTGGAATCCCATTTACACTACTAGTTCCTTATTTTCCTATGGCACTTAAAGGCCTGATATGCCACTTGACGACATAGCGAAGGTTTCGACAAGATAAAGATGGGACAAATGTTAATGTTTCTTGAATTGACTCTGCAGCAACTGACAACAACCCTTTTGAGTCTATCAATCTCCTTTATTCTTTCCAAGGTTTTTAGTTCCTCTAGCGATACTATCCCCTCTTATTTCGCGACCACGCATTTGGTGTACAGAGTGATGGAAAGTCTGGAGTAGCGTATGCGAAAACTGAACATCCTTGGGACAAAGTCCGAATTTTACTTCGCCCCAGAGGGTAACAGGTCCACTGAGTGCTTCAGCCCCAGCTATATCGACCGTGATCCATGACCTTTCATGCTGCGCGACATTGCCATCATGCCTCTTATCCCAGCCCCATGCCCGGCTGTATCCCACTATCGTTTGTTTCCAGTTTCGCGGTAGTAAGATTTGATATATAAGGTTTTGCACAGAGGGTCCAAAGATCGTGATTAACTCATGCATCAAAAGAACTACCTTTGATGATACATCTCACGGTACCCTAGAAAGTTTCTGAATCCTCTCACTGCTTCATTCTTCACTCCCTGGACCAAGGTCTAACCCTTGATACTTTACTATGATTGGGAACGACTATTCTGATTTGAGTATCCCCGTGTCTCGTGAAAATAGAGATTGCGCTAGACTCATCTTTCCCGTCTGGTTTTTCAACACTTTTGCCGTTTTGGCGTCTGGCATGTCTCGCCTTCTTCGTCAGAAAGTGTCAAGTCAACAAAATCGACTGTAGGACGTATCACAGTGGTTTCTCGGGTGATCGCGCGTCCCCAACCCCGGATGCCGGACTTGTTAAAGTGCCAATAACCATTAGACTCGATCGTTACAGTGTCTTGGTCTTTAGGCGTGCCTTTGAGTATGTCCTCCACATACCTAACCAGAGTTAACGATAATCCTTTTGACAGTTACAACGTGTGAACTTACGTATCACGTCTCAACTGATCCCAGGATGCGGGCCCCTGGCATATAGGACAGTGCCAGTGGGGATCTTGCTGTTGCAATTGTAGATAGGAACTGGCGTCAAAGCATGCCACGTGCTTGCAGTTCAAGCCACGACAGGGTAGCACGAGGCGCACTCGGGATATCGGGCATATGAGCGATAGCACCTGTGATGTTGCTTTGATATCGGGAGCACGTGCCCTACTGCTGACTACATCCATCAGTTGTAAATATGGACCGTCATGGGATATAAGCGCCACTCACGCTGTTGTCTCACGGTCTCATCATTCGAGGTTCCCTTGTAAATACAGTCCGCCAGTCGTTGAATCGCTACCTCATAGACAAGAAATGCGAGACAGAATTCCTGGAGTTGATGTTAAACGCCCATCGTGAAGGTGATGTGGTTCTGACGTGGAAGACTCACGTTAGACGTCTTTCCGTATGTAAAACGAACAGTGTTGATATAGTACGAGTGAAAGAGAAGCGCTTCTGTAATATCGATTGGTCCAGTAGGTGCAGGCTTGTTCTCGATCCCGTCTAACTTGGCCTTTACCTCTTTTCCGTTAACCTCGAGTTTCGAGGTATCAGGAAATTCAACACTTTGCTCGCCTGAGTAATTCTTAAAGCAAACCACCATCACGCGATATGGAGCATTAGGATCGCGAAATATATCGCCAAGTTTATGTTCGCGTCCGATCGAGTAGAGTACGGTGTGGTTGCTGGACGACGCTGCTTGACAACCAAAGGTAAGTAAGATCTGACATGATGCACAGGTGGTATTCAACGGCATACCTTCGCAAATCATCTCATTACCAATGCGCTGTACAATGTTATGAAACGGGCTGAGCTTCAAGAAGCTCCGCTCAGGATTGAACATCTGATGGAGTTTGAATGGCGGGAAGGCGGCAGAGATACTCCGGGAATCAGCTTGAGGGAGCCTGGGACTTCTCTGCGAGGTCGAGGTCATGTTGGAAGCTTCCTTATAAAACTCTTCTACGTGGTAGGGACTGTCGAATTGTATGGACTTTGGGACAACTAACAGTAATCGGTACACGATCAGCTATAGTTCTGAGTCGAGACTCACGATCTAGCCGTCGATGATGAACAGAAAAGCAAACAGACTAAGGCGGTGCTGGGTCCGATCGTGCGGAGTAGCTGTCGCCGCCGTGTAAATTCTTTCCAGTTACAGTCTGCGTAGAAAGGGTTACTTCGAGGGAGAGGCGGAGTGAAGGTGGAAGAAGCCAGACGGTAAGTATAGTGTTAAAACTCCAGATGATCAGCGTACTGACACGAAATACCTGTCGAGGACGCGACGGCTATGAAGTAAAAGACCCCTTTTGCAACGACAAAGCGTCCTGATCAAGTGCCAGGACCCATGAACAAGGTCTGAGACACTGGGGATCAAGTGTAAATTACAATGATGGAAATGGTAGGGAATAACGGACAGATTGCGGAAAATGTACCGGCCGAGATTCGAAAGGTTAGCGATGGCAATCTAACTCTCCAAAGCCTGGCATAGGACGGGTGTGTTTTGGATCACCTATCGAGGTGAATCAACCCCTGAGCAAAAACTCTCCCCGATGGCGCTTGTGGGGGGCGGCCAATGCAGCCCGTTCTAGCGTGGTACGTTCAGGCAGCGGGCCTGGGGTTGTTTACACTAGCGAGCCGCCACGGCTGTTAGGACAACATTCTTCACCGTCGATGCAGGTACATCCAGGTCTCTAATATTGAGCTCCTGCAGCACGACCCGCTCGGAAGCAGTTCCGTCTTGCCCAGCGATCGAATGTGGTGTCGAGCCGATGCCCCACTCGTGAAGTTCCACTCCGTGTCGCCAACATCCATTACGCGCCCCTTGTTCGAGACACGTCCACATCCGATACCGACTTGAGATCACAGGTGAGAACCAAGACGATATTGAACACAGGCGTTGACTGGCATCAAGATAAGCTGACTTGGGGTATACGGACGAAGTTCATTCTTGTGACATCTAGTTGCAACAACGAACGTTTTGCAGCCTCAGGCTCTCTCTCTCTACTTGACAGTGCTAAACCGCCTCGTCACTCCCGGGCGAGAAACTAGCCCCACCAACTCGCACCCCACATGTACAGATTTAGCCGGGTCTTACAGGGCAGTGTAGTGTAGGGCTGCAGACAGACGCTACCGAACTTTAAGCTTGCCTATCATCCTTCCGTCTCATGTCGTTTTCTCAATTGCGTCCCACTTTCGCATCGAAGCTTGTTCGCCAGCCATCTCGACTCCCATTGTTCCCTAAACAATCCCTAACTTCATTTTCTGCTAAATTCATTTTCTGCTAACTTCATCCTGTCCAAACTTCAATTGTCATTGGCGCTTTCCTTCCTTCATATTCAACTTCTGTCTCCCAGCTGCGAAGCTGAGCGACTTACTCTGTCCAACTCGTTCAGCGAGTATTATACTCTATTAGTATCACTCCCTCGTTCTACTCTCAGTCATGAGCCTGAATCGCTGTTCGAGTTGAAGGTAGCGAATTAGGGATCTGCCCACAACCTTCCTGTAAAACTTCATCTAAACATGGACTACCGGCAAAAAAGCTATACCAACGACCAACAGGCCGGCGCCTCGGCAACGAGTAGGCAAGTAAGAGAATTCATTGGAGGCTGGCTCCTGTTGTACTTCCTATGGCTCCAACAAGACATCTCATCGAAAAAACTGACATTACGATCAACAGGTCCCACAGATTTGTCCCCCCCGGTTTCGGTTCACTCCATCGTTCTTTTCGCTTGCAGTCACCAGCACAGATTGAAGCAGATGACCTTAAAAGGAAGTTGTACCCGAATATTAGGAGGTCAATATCCCGATCCTCACACAGTATTTTATCGAACAACCCCTTCTTTCAACCGCCTCTCGTCGGTTCGTCTACCCGACCAGTCGACACAATCCCCTGCTATGGAGACCAGTTCTCCCATTGCACCCAGGCTTTCACTGGTGTCGGGGATATGGATTGGAAAAATACACAATCGCGAAAGATACCGTGTATTGGCGACACTTATATGCCTCATAAACAGAAGCGAAGGGTTATCGATCGTGATGGCAAGCAATTTGGCATGCCTGCCGATACGTCTCAGCGATATGAACTTACTGGAGATTACTTCGCTAGCGGTCCTGCATACGCTACTAAGCCTCCAGTATCAACCTTGCAGCAAAACTCAGATACCTCGACTGCGGCCGTGTCAATACAACCCACTGGCATCTTAATAGCCACCCACCTTCCACAGCGCGAATCCTTAGACCCCTTCGCGGATGGCAACTTGTCCAAATTCTGCGATTCACCTTACAAAGCCCCTGCATCCATCATTTCAAGCCTTGAAGCCTCCACCACAAGGCAGGAACCAGTTCACTCCCAGGTCCTTACGAGGGCAAATAGAGGAAGGATTGTCGAATTTAGAGTGTTCGGAGGCACCGGATTGCATGACTCGTTCATGTGCAAGTGTTGCTTCCAGAAGCCCAAGGGATTCGAGACAGTTGAGGAGCTTGAGTAAGTTGAATCGCACCTCGCTGTCCGCAGACCCTGCGTATCCGGATCAATTAACTGGTAACTAGGGCTCACGAAGCTGAGAAGCAGTATGGATGTTCATATTGTAGCAGGCGCTTCAGGAACAAGAACGAAGCAGTGCGCCACCAAAACTCCTTCCACGTGCGTAAGTATTCTTGGTCATGCCAAGCTCTCTCCAGATACGACCAAGCCTTTCACGATTCCACCAGTAGACCTGGCGAAGCCGATGTATGCGGCTACTGTGGCGATGAGTTCGTACGATCTGGACGTGGACCTATAGTAGATGCCTTGAATGGTGGTGAAACACCTCGACATGCTACTGAACATGATGCACACATCAGGCATCTACAAGTTCAACACAAGTTCAAAGAGTGCCAGCTTTCAAAAAAGTTCTACAGAGCGGACCACTTCACCCAGCACCTCAAGCACATGCATGCAGGTAAAAGTGGAGCATGGATCACGATGCTGCAGAATGCTTGCATGGTGGAAGAGGTCCCAAATACCAAGTGAGAGCACCATCCCAGCCGTATCAGATATCTATATTTCACCAATTTGAGGTTCATTGAGTGTAATCAAACGTTGAATTGGCCGGTCAAGGTTATCCGTTACACAAGACGGTGCGACAGTGTCGTCCGCTTTACGAAAGCGCGGTGACGCTTCAAAGCTTCTTGTAATTATAATTACTCATAAATGGAAACATATACAGCTAGAAAGGTATGAAACGCGAAATATTTCCGACATAGGAAACAAATATGTTGCACCGTGAAACCGCAAACACTGATATTACATGCCATATATGTTCAAGATGATCACGTGTAACTGCTACGTTGTGGCGGAAAATCATCGTCCATGCGTGTATGAAATCCCAAGCACATCCCGCTATTAATCCATAAAGCTCCAGCTTAATACCAAGGTTGTTTCCAAGATAGATCCCTGCGCCGCGCTTGTCTCCTCCTTACAAGTCTAAGTGAGCGGCTAGGCAAAGCTTTGAGTCAGGAGGTGGTGTGCCTCCGCTCAGACATCGCCTCTTTTGAATAATTCCTGGCTGTTCACCCGACTTATCATCCGAGCTGCCGTTGATGGCGTTTGGAACGACATCTCTCTTCCGCTTTCGTCACCGGGCGCCTCTAGATCTTTCTCCCAAGTCTCTATCTCATCCGGGTTAAATTTGCCCACCGGCGGTGGACATGATGCGAGAAGTAGTGTCAAGATCGCTTCCTTGGATCGGCATTCGGACAGCCGATAAAACGACCTGCTCATTGGGGTCAAACTCGTTGTCGACGTCTCCCCTTGTAGCAGGCATCCTGCCAAGCGAGGATGTAAGTCGACGGATCGGTGCCTTCGTGATTGAGGTTCGCAAGTCAAGATCCGTTCGTAGTAGTCCATGCGCTAGTGGACAGCTCACACCTGTCTCATCAACTTCCAGTCTTGAATCTGATTCACTGTGATTCTGTGCTAAGAGCGACTACGCAGGAATCATGCGGGGATCAGGCATCAAGTTCACGCATGACTGCGCCTAAGGGTATTAGCTATGATGGCTGCTTGAGGTTCTGGCTGTGGTGCTATGATGCTGTAGCCTCGTCTATCATACCTCTGGTGCCTTGTTTTACCTGCAGTGTCGATACTTCGATGGAGATGTGTGGTGCAGTAGTATGTCGGTAGGTACGATCCAACGGACTTTGTTTAGTCGTGACCTGAATCAATAGAGTGCATATATACGCTGTAGTACACCAGTTCAGATGGGTATTAACGGTGTCTTTTGGAAAGCGTGTTCAGAATTGAAAGGGGCATGTATTGTTGAAGTTGATAGTTGATATTCCCCCTGACTCGGGAGATGATTATTCCGCCACTTGACTGGAGTGCAAAATAAACCCCTGTTTTCACTGCAAGGTTATTACTTCGGGTCCGCTGTATGGCTCCTGGAGTATTTATCTGCCATGAACACGTTTGTGGGTAGCATTGAAGTTTAAGGTCAAAGGCAGAAAGGAACTAGAAGCGTAACGACAGTAATTGCATGAGAGCGTGAGAAACATTCCACAGGCTGATGAGACTGCCATGATGTCTAGGGTTGGAGAAACCACCAAGGGTAGGACGAGTTCAAACGGCGTGTGGGCTATGACCGGACCAGTACGCACGAACACCTATTGTTGCGTGATATCTGATCTTCAAGAGAGTTTATGCCGAGTGAGCTGGAAGGCCTCTCAAGATAACCGATGGCGTTTTATTGTACGTGAGCCCGACGGTCACTGCTACTAGCTGGGGTAAACTAACCACCACACTCATAAGTTCTGCCTTATACACCTCTGCAGCGGCAATTGGTTTCGTCCCTGTTTTCTTTATATCCGGCTCGTAAAATGTTGGTCGATCTTCAGGTGGTCCAAACTTTCACGTTGCAGAGGTACACTCTTTTTACGAATCGCCCAAGGGCACCATAGGTATTGCATGGAGCAGACGCCATGCAAGCGGCAGTACACCAAAAGTACGATTTCGATGGACATGTGCGGCGCAGCCTGCAGTTGCGTTGCTACGTTTGTGGCAAGGCAACAGGCAAGGCAACAGGCAAGGGGTCATCACAGCCTGTTCTCTCGACATCCTTGCGTTTCTTCACCGTAAATTGTGAAATTCGGCGTGGCCGCTGCACAAGTTGCGACCACTCATCTTGTCCAGTTAAGAACCCTGCCTGATCGGTATGCCGCCGAGATAGAGAACATCGAAATATAAATACCACAGTCACGCCATCCATCAATGTAGCGTTGTAGCTCTCACCTCGTACTCTAAAGGCAAGTCACCAGTAACGTATATTGGAAACTTTTGAACCACTTTCCGAAATTTGTCCATAAAATTGATCTCTTCCATCCCTCTCGCACACTATCTACGGCACGGACCTTTACGATCTTTCTCTCGAGGGGGAAGTCTGTATAGACTCTGATAGAGGCTTAGCTTGCATCGTTTGATTCCTATCTCCAGGTCCTCATCGAGGCTGCTTGATCAACACCACATCGCCCTCACTAAGTTCCTGCGACCCCAAGCTTTCGACTGCATTCTACCGGGCTACTTATACTTTACCGAGCCACAGAAACGGCCCAATGTCTACACCGGCAGTACGTTTCGGTTGTCTTGTCAATCTTCGCCCCTTCCGTTCACTGTTCCTAACATCACATGTTCCTGTTTAGAAAAAGGCCAATCTTGCCCGGATCAGAAATAACCAGAGAAATTCTCGGGCCCGCAGGAAGGCATATGTCCAAGAATTAGAGGCAAAGCTTCGTACCTACGAGGTTAAGGGCGTTGAGGCGACTAAAGAGGTTCAAAACGCTGCAAAGAAGGTTGCTGAAGAGAATAGACACCTTCGTGAAGAGAATAGACACCTTCGTGATATTCTCAACGCACATGGCATCGGCGATGATTACATATCTAGGTACTCGGAGCCTGGAAAGGCGGTGCAAGTAGACCCGGCCTCAATATCCCCTTTCCCCTTCAACACGCCGAGCAACAGCGTACAAGATCTTCAGCAAGTCATTGCATCCGGGAGGTTTACAAAGTCCAATCCGGGGTCGTCTCGTTTTAACTTTCCGCAACAGAGCTGCGGATCATTTGTCGCCGATAGGCCTACTGGTACCTCTTCTCTACAGGACCATGTCCCATCTATTCAACATAATCCATCGAATGCACGGCTCTCTGGGTATCCTACATTGTTGCCAAGCAATTCAATTCCTACGGCAACGTTACCACAGCAATTTGCATCACAAACGTTTGGCAACGTTTCTGCAGTTTTGGGTGGAGCAAATGGTCATATTACCCAAATGCATTCACAGGGTTATCATCAGCACATGCTCGATAGAAGTCAATGAAGTTCACCACCTGCACCCAAACGACTACGTCCAGCACAGAATTGTTGTCCCTCTGCTCCTCGAGGCGGTCCCTTGCCAGGTCATCGGTAGCGAGAATGACACCAATGGAGTGAAGAACGTGAGGGTGGAGGGCGGTGAATCGTCTGGAAAAGTGTGTGTGCGCGGTAGCAATGTGCCTAGCATTTAGGAGCGAGGAGTAGACTTTCTTTATCAAAATCTTCACCTCATAATTCTGTTAATTACGTGCTATGGTCATGAACAAAGCTTTCTGATGTCTGGAGTACCACATGCGCCCACCGAACATTCGCGGAACCATCCTTCAGGTCCATTTCCGCTCCATCTTGATCATAGGCCGATAGCCTCTCCCTTCAGTTGTATTGGTGACAATCGGCGACTCTTCATGTACCAATGCCTGAGTACTAGATGGTGATCAGCACTTCTTTTATAGTGCAGTGGGTGCGCATGCAAGACTACAGGCCCAAGTGCAGATCGTCTGGATCGAATATAAATTATGTTCCTTCCAACACCAGACCTACAAGTATCCAGACGGAATGCCGAACCAGATACATGTCGCGTTCAAAATATGCAGGGAGGTGATCGCAGGTCTATAGGACTGCGCTTTAGTGCATCGAACGCACTGTGATGATGCTCCACTCTTGATATGCTTTGGGGAGGAAGGTTTTCGATAGGTGCATAGATCTGAGTCAAGTGTAGGGCTGGCCTCGGTCATGACGGACTCGTCGCGTTGGCTGAGATCGTGGATCCCGCTAACCATCAAGGTGGATATTCGCGTATATTGAAAGATCAGGAGCGACTCTCTCTGCGACAGTGACAATCAGGTCAAGCAGAGAGTCTCATCTTCCTCTTTGAGGACTCTCTGAACTAGATATTCCCACCAAGGATGTCTGTGGCCAAGAGATTCGTCGATGTGAGTTGGTTCGGGCTCAAGGACTACGTCTTTGTCGATCCATCCCCAGATCCTTTTGAGCGCTTCATATAATGGTGGGACGCTCTGCAACAGATTGTTAGCACCCTAATTCTATACTTGAGTAGGTTTCGCAATAGGCCTGGCCAAAGACAGGACCAGTCTGCCCGTTGCCATAGATAACGAAAACGGGAGGATTGCGTGTTGATTTCTCGTCTTTGTTCCTATTACTTACACTTCGAACTGGTGCATTGACCACTGGCTCGAACCAGCCTCTTGATACTTCCTTATGCGCAGGTTTAGTAGCAAGCAATCCTAAGAAAAAGGCCGGCAATAGAGGCGCCTGCGCTGTGAAATATAACCCGGATGTTGGCATTATGCGAATGCACTTGGCGAGATCTTCCATGTTGACAAGAACGTCCGGGTGGTTTCGAGGTAGCCTAGGCGAATTTAAGTCAGCGCTTGCCCTGTTTGTCATCAATTGTTGGGGGACAGGAACAAAGAGGCAGGTAGGGCAAGATACAGCGCCTTTACACTATCCTTTCTCAACTGGCGCTTTTGCCCTTCGTTCTCTTCTTCCGTCTCATTCCTCTCACCCTTCAACTCTCTTACCTCAAGAGACGACATTGATAGTAAATGATCGCCGCAATCCTCCACGCTTCGGCTGTGACGTCTGTCATGTGTTCATTGGAAGAGATCTTTTTAACATCGCCTGCGCGCACCCATTCTATCGTCTGAGGACGCCCTTTACATTCCAACCAAGATTTTCCCTCGCGACTCCATTGGCGCATTTTTGTCAGCGTCCGCATTATGAATCTTGCGGTTATGGGAACGATAGTGCTGTCCGGTTCCTGCTGCAGACGCGCTGCGCAGTACGTAACCTGGCTCATAGTGTGCAATAGCTTCTTTGAGAAGCCACAGCCACCGTGAATCTCGAACAGGTCATTTTCTGTCCCGTACAGCAGCCAATTGAACCGGCTGGCTTCGACCTCGGGGTTCATCGTTTCAGGATCAGGGAGGGCCGTCATGGGCTGAGCAAGAATAATTCCACGGGCAACGATAACGGATTGGGAAATGCGAAGCGGGTCGTACTGGACATTCTTTTGATCCTTCCAGAATCGACGGCCGGGATCCGTTTGTTGAAGGAAGAATTCAGCTTGCTTGAATCCCTCTAACCATCGGGGCTTTGCGGGTTTCTTCAGGCGTCGTTCGGTCATGATGATCTAGAACGTGGTTAGGTTGTCTAACAGAGAGGCTAAGAGAACAAGAACACGAGACAATAGTACTTACATCTTGCATAGAAAGGAGCACCGCCATTGTAACGACGGTTCCCCCTTTTCCGACCGCTCTGCTTTCAGGAGCATTGAGAAGTTGGATGAAGTATTGATTCGCCATAGCATATCGTTGGTTAATTCGATGTCGGATGCGTTCATCTGGCATATAGTCATAGATATAAACGCCGACAAGACTTTGCATAGCGCGCAAGACACCGAGAATCGAATGCATCGGGGCCAAATCCTTCAGCCACAAGTTTGTGTTTTCGAGTACACTCCTTCCAGGGCACCAGTTTCTAATGTCTAAAACGGCGGTCAGCAAGCCCTTAGTCTCGACAAGGAAACTAGCAGCAGGGCGCCGGTAATGCCGTCTGCGAACTTACAGAATTCAAATAGCCGCCTATCAATCCAATCCATCTTGATCGTCGTTCCCATGCCGAACTGCGTCGGAAGCATTGTCGGCATCCGTGCAAACTCATCTTGGGGTGGACGTGATGAAATCGCCATCACCGGCGATGACGTGTCGTCTTCCCAGGCCAGCCCAACGGTCGTGGGCATTGCCATTCCGTTTTGCATTCGAGATGTCGCAGGCGTAGCCAGGTTGAGGGACATCTTGCCAGAACCGCGACGGTCCGGGAGTGCTTGCGAAATGTATTTTGACACATGCTCACCATCATCATCAGGACGCGACAATGTACAAACAGATTGTTGACTTGGTCTTCTGTCTTGAGAGTCTTTAGGCCAGTGGAACTTGACATAGCCATCCACTCGTCCATCTTTGGGGCGAGTGAAACGAGCGGTGCCAGACTCAGTCAATCGATCACCATCCACGGTGAAAGGGCTGATAGCAAATTCATTCAACGCTGTCTCTTCCGTCCTTGGAATTTCGGAAACTATTCGCGCCGCAGGTAAAAGCTGAGGCAATTGTTGTTGCGTATGAGGATGCTGTTGTTCGGGTTGTGATGTGGCTGCATATGGATTCGGCGTCGAACACTGAGTTCCTACATCGAATGTCAATCGGAATTATCGAGTGGATCAATGAAAGGTTCGTTTTCTTGCCTGTAAAAGTAATGATATAGGGGGTATTTGCAGAGGTATAGTTGAGCACCCAAGGTTCCACACCTCCCACAGGCTCTGGATCTTCCCTTAAGTCCGTCTTGACACATTTGGCAGGTTTCTCTTCCTGACTTTCAGGATGTAAGGGTGAGTGCGGGCTTTGCGGAGATAAGTATGTACTATAGCCTCTTTTGGTCATTGTGACAGCGTTGTCCATGGCTCAAACGGATAGCCGTAACGGGTCCCTGGTCTCGAACCTTGTAGCGACAGCCAGGCACGCTCGCAATCCTAGTGGACGTGCACCAGATATCTCCAAAACAGAGGGGTGATGATTCGCTTAGCGTCCAAACCGCACTTTCACGCACGCGAAGAATGAGGAGACAAGAACACAAACAAGGGTAAATAAGGCAACCGCAGGACAATCGTGGGGCAGGGCTTATTATAAACTAGGGACCCGCAGGAAAAAGCAAAGGCGAACCACAACGCTTTGAGCGGTAGTACAATGCGGATAGATAGACGGCACAACCCGATTTTGGGGGCACTTGTGGCTACGGCGGACATGATTTCGAGACGCGGAATCGTTGCTAAAGATGGTGTACTGCTGTACAAAGACACTCGGGATCGAGGTGGATGGTCTATGCATCGCTTCCCGGCCTGCTAGGGTTCAAGGTTATCTTGCTGTGGGACCCCCCTCCCAGTTCTAGTGCCCCATCAAAACGGGAATATTATCCTCAACACCTCGAATAGGCGAGCGGTGGGACTAAAAGTCGGGGGTGGGCAGATGGTAAGTAACAGGCAAGACAGTCCGGAGTACTGCAAGGATTGAACAGCAGCGACATGGCTGCCAGATCAGCACTAGTGGCCTCCACTAATGCAAGATCTGTGGGTAGTTTCAAGCCTTGCTCACACTGCTTCGCTGATTCCTCTGAACCAGCCCTGTTCGCTTAATTCCTTTTGTTTGCTAGAGCATGTTACCGTGGCACTGTGTCTGGTACTTCGACCCCGCCTTGGCTTCGCGGCCGTTCCACATCCAATCTCCCACGAAGCCTTGTTGTTGGTCCCTGCCTCATCCAGCTCAGGCGTCGAATCAAGTATTGTCCAGAACCCAGGGATTTCGGAGGAATACGAGACAGGCGTCAACCAACATCGCGCGATCTACCACGCATCTCTGTCTCGTGTTCTCCCGCACCCCTAGACAGAACAGCAGAGAAGGCAGTTATGGAGCTACAAACGGAATCCCGCGGTGGATCCTTCTTCACGCCTTGCAACAACCAAAGCATTGCGCGGCGCTCCGGAATCTTTGCTTCGGTGAAGCAGTAGTCCAGCCAGTGATTGAGCTCATTTCAGACCAAGAGATGCTCTGTCAATTTTGCCATGACGGCCGCTTTCTATGGAGGCTTCGGTCGATGAAATCAAGTGCGAAGCCTACATACGCTCACCTCTCATTTACGGCTGACGCAAAAGCTTCTGGTTTTGTATGCTGTATGCCCTTCCCTGCCGCTGTCTCTCTCTTTAGCTTTGCCTTGGCTTGTTGACCTGATCTCACTTGAGCTTGAGCCATGAGCCTTGAGGGTTCCTTCCTCGTACCCACCTGCTTACCTGCCTCTGGACCCTTGCTGGGGGCTCGCTATCTTTCATATCCATTCTCTCCTTCTTCAGGCTCTCCTCTCTCGTTATGTTGCCTTACGTTCGTTCGTTCCTTGCCGGTACACTCTCATTTTATCTTGGATCTCGCTCTAATCTCGATGCTTGGCCTTCTTCCTTCTTCCCCTTCATCCACTCCCATCTCATCCTATCCCTCTCCTAAGCAATACCTACCTAGCATCCGTCCCCATCTACCCTCTCTCCCCATCCCGCCAGACCTGACCAATCCGAGCTCCCGACACGAACACCCTCAGCCAATTTTATTTCCACCGATGACAGACGCGGTTCGACTTAATCGCGCGTCAAAACCTACCGACGCCCGAAGCGCCGCGACTCTCGTCATTTCCAAATTACAGCCGCCCGACTTTTTGCTGCTTGACAGGCAATCGCGCTCTCTTCTCGATTCCTTGAACTTGGTCACTTGAACGCGCAAGCATTTCATCACCTCATTTCATCGGAACTCACGTTCTTCGACTTTGAATCTCGTCGTCATTGGATTTCGTCCCAGCACCTTCCGCCATTGACGGCGTGGTTTTGGAGTGTTGATTGGATTATACCGCGAAGGACCAACTTTCAATAATCATCTATCATCGTGGGCTTCAACTCGACGACACTCAACTCACCTCTGTCTGTCGCTCGTCCTGAGATCTACGCCTCAGGCTTATTGCTATCTCACTCCCACGGGACCATAATGTTGGCCAAAGGATCTAATCCAGTGATCTACACGCTTTCGCTCAGTTATAGGCTTCTAGTCACTCATCACACAGGTGCCCGCGGAACGTCCGGAGGGAGCTCGATTGTGCTTCGCCTCCGCGACTTTGTGCGTTGCTCTGAGCTCGCCAGCTTCCAGGCTTGACCGTGCAATTCCCTCACGCTTCACTCGACTCACCCATTCTCTTGTCTCGTGCGTCATGAGTCACGGTTCACGGTCTTATTCGGTTGAACATGTCAACTTTTACAGCCCTTAACGGGGGCTCACCTCGGACTTCAGATCCACCTACTGTGACTATCGAGAAGACCACACCCATGGACGAACGCGCACACAGCGTAGCCGGGTCCCAGCCTCCGCCTACACCGGAAGTGTCGTCAAACCAGGTTCCATCCCAAAGTACAGATCGACCATCTTTCCAATCTCCTGGTTATCCCTACGTAGAAGGGTCTCATAAACGAAAGCGGTCTGATTCCGTCGAGATACGTCGAGAACATGTGGTTCGCGTTCACACGCCGGAATCTGCCCACCTGCATCATAAATCGCGCGAGGCTTATGGGACGCCTTCAAGAGATTACCAACCATATGGCGACGAGCACCCGAATAAGGAAGCTTGGTACTCGCATCAAGCACGCGATGAGCGTGGCTATGACTCCCAACAGAATTCCGCAACCACCCCGCATGGTCAAACGGAAGAGCAGATTGGTGATGCACTTCGCAGAGCTGCCAGCCAGATGGACCATGGCGAGTACTCCAACGCCAGCCCCGATGGCGATGATCATTCTATTATATATGGAGGCCAATACTCTGATCAGAGGCGTGACGGGCTTCTGCAGCACGACCCTAAGAAACGAAAGAGGAACTTTAGCAACCGAACTAAGACAGGTTGCCTCACTTGCCGCAAGCGCAAGAAGAAATGCGATGAGCAGAAACCTGAGTGTAAGCTACCTTCGGGTCATATCCACTGTCGACACATGCCACTAACACTCTCTTAGGTGGAAACTGTCTCCGCGGTAGTTTTGTTTGTGGAGGCTATGCCCCTCAGCGTGGACCAAGGTGGCAGAAGCCCGACAACAAAGCTGCAGCAGTTCCTCTCGAATCTAAGGATCCGACATATGTCCCACCAGGAGCCTATGGAATGCCTCAGCAAAGCCCTTATGGTAACCAACCCGTGAAGCGCGAATCCCTGCCGCCCTATCGTGGCCAGGCCCTTCGAATTGACCCCCCACGAGGCCGCCCTTTGGTGACCGATGACGACCGGCCAACAGCATCAACATTACCCAGCGCGTCTGTTGCGAGCCCCGAGAATAAACTCTCCGCCTTGCCCTATACTCCTGCAAACGTATTCCCACCTCCCGTCAGCGCAAATCTTCAACCACTGCCACCATCATTTGGAGGAAGAATGGCTAAAGAATATCAACGTGTGCCTCCGCTACATGACCTCAGCGGAACGGAACCCGAGTCTACTCACCTTGGGAACCAGCTTCCGCAGATCAATATTCTCCATCCAACAAGAACCAACAGTCCTGCTCCTCCTCTTCCTGCGCCGACGTCCAACGCCCAAGTAGCCGCTCAGCTAGCCTTGTCACACTCTCAATTCCCCCAGAGACGGACCCAAAAGGAGGAAATGCTGTCGGGGCGCCTGTTCTACCCTTTCGACAAGGAGCTTGTCTTGGAGCGTGAGCGTTGCTCCGCGGCAGTTTTGAAATTTAACAACCTAAACGGTATATCTCCTGAAGAGCGTTCTCGTTTGTTTCGCGAAATCCTGCAGCCTCGTGACCCTGTCCGGGTTTCTCCCACCGAAGCCTCGCCGATCACAAATGTCGGCCACGTCGGCACACAGGTCACCGTCGAAACACCCTTTGCTTGTGACTACGGTTACAATATCACCATCGGCCATCACGTTGCCATCGGACGCAACTGTACAATAAACGACGTGTGTGAAGTGAAAGTTGGCAACAATTGTGTGATAGGCCCGAATGTAAGTATCTTCACGGCAGGGCTACCCGTCGATCCCAAGAAACGCCAGGGCGGCCAAGGTCCCCAAATGGGTAAACCTGTCACCATCGAACACGATTGCTGGATCGGCGGAGGTGCCACCATTCTGCCCGGGAGAACAATCGGCAAGGGCAGCACGGTCGGCGCTGGATCGGTCGTTACCAAGGTATGCTTTGCCAAGAGACAGTTGGAGAAGTATACTAACCTGTGCCCCAGGATGTTCCCCCCTTCACGATTGTTGCCGGAAACCCTGCAAGGGTCTTGCGCGGCATTGCCTCTTAATGTTGATACATGCCATCGACTTTCCTCTCGTCCCCTTAATTGATATGTAAATTCTGGCACTGTTAATGGCTTCTCGGCCACACGAATTAACAAAAATGCTCCCCGACTATGAACGGAGCTAAGCATGACGAAAGCCTCAACGATGCATCTTGTCAATTTATTCTACTATGGTTGGTTCGGTTTTTATTCTGTTTCGTTTGATCTTATGGTTCCTGCTATTTCCAGAGAATTTCTTTCGGCATAGGATACGAGGGCGGTGAAAAGCAATTCTAATTGGAGGCGCTACAAGAGTTATTGTGTGGGATTATGGGCCGTTCTTGGAGGTACAAAGTCTCATTCGGTAAGAGAATGGACAAATGAGCGATGAATGGGGATGGTGGTATTGCTAGTTCACTTGTGTTGCATGTGCTACGACTTATGAGAGATAAACAAAGCCGGGTCGCGACCTCCAGGAGGATATCCATTCATGTTATTAATCATGAGCCTGACACATGCGCTCTGGCATCTTTGCTTTGGTGAGACACTATTCAGCCAGTGATTGGGCTCATTTAGACCAAGAGATACTCTTCCAACTTTACCATGACGACCGCTTTCTATGGGGGCTTAGGTAGATGAAGTCAGGTGTGCGGCGTACGTATGCTCGCCTCACGTTAACGACTGGCACAAAGACTTCTAATCTTGTATTCTATACGTTCAGATCTATCCGGAAGCTCAAGACGCCGAATAGTCAAAATTGTAACTTTACTGTAGGATAATATAGAGCTTTCCATCTCTTCTGTCCGTCAATTGGTGATGTATTTACGGCCTATCCATCCGCATCACGGCTGCGCTTCTCGACGGATGCATTCTCGCTGATATCGACCAACAGATGGACACGTTCAAAACCCATTCCTCCACTTCTTAGCATTTCACCACACTATTTCGTGATGAAATGACTTGATGCAGCCGCGAGACGGTATCAGCAATATATCACTGCCCAATACTGGCGGAGCATACGTTTCCAGGACTCACGGTTTAGATCAGAATTTTGTCGCTATTAGATATAGTAGCTCATAGGCAAACACTGTGCGGTGAGACCGACGGTCCTGGTCATATCATAGAATATCAAAATGGGCAGTCTTGTCATGAATGGAAAAGATAAAACTCTTTTGTCGAAGACTCTTTTTCGATTTATTACACTCCAACCTAACAACCGGAAACTGGCTCTGCAACTCATACCTCATTCCCTAACTACCCTCAATATTCTCCGGGCATCTGGTAATGCGTTTCCACCATTTGCGTTGTACGCAAGGCGAAGCCTAGGCTTTGCGGATGTTATTCTTGGGCCCAGTTGAGAATTTGCAGTCGCGTGTGTCCCAGGTCAGCCAATCACCAGAGTCGGCAATCTTGCGAGCAAGAGACAAAATCGGGCCCACCCGCCGGTTCTTCAAACAGGGCAACTCAAGGAACCTCTCATCCTTATCCATTCCATGGTTCTTAAACCAGTCGTCGGGTAGATAGCTTTCCGCATAAAGTTGGCCTCGCATAGCAAATTCTTCTGGCAATGGGCCTTTGAGCACGACCTTGCTTGGAAGACTGGATTCAGTTGCTACTGCACAGCTGTGCTTCTTAGAAGCCGACAAAGCATTAAGCAGAGTACAAGTCGGTCCCCAAGGAAATTCCTCTTCAATAAAGGCCATGGCCTTTGGATTTTGCGTCATGTAGTCTACGAAGACCAAGATAACATGCGTGAAAGGTAAGATGTTAGGGTCCTCAACACGAGAAAACACAATCCGGATGGTAGTCATGGAGAACGTGAGGACAAGTTTGAATCTCTCATCCAAGGAGGCTTGGGGAATAGTGCTGTTCCCTGTGGTTCCATCTTTCCCTGATATGGCCTGCATGAGGATGTTGGTGTGACAGCCATAGCCCAACAAAGAGCAAGACAAAGAGTTCGCGATCATGTACCTGTCTGAATTAGTTTTCTCTTTCTTTTCTTTTAATTAGTCTCATTCGCATTAACTGACCCTCTCTTAAGCCAGTCACTGGCTGATTTGGTGATATCATTGTCCAGCTGACTATTGAAAGCCCCCATAGATGCTCGAAACTGATCCGTGGAGTCCCCAGAGAGGAGAATTGCATGAGCGCGAATGAAAGCAGCGTCTGACAAGGGAAGAATATCAGGTCTGTTACTCAGAACAAGCTCAAAGTCTATCAGGATAGAGTCTTGTGTCTTCATGTACGGAATGCGTACACAAAGCGATTTAATGTAGTAATGAAGTTGCGGGAGCGAACTGCGCACCTCCAATTTCGCTAATTGAAAATAAAGTCTTCCTGTTGTAGGCGACTTATCTGACTTTTTGCTGTACCAGTGACGGCTCATGCCAGTCCAATTTATGTGAGCTTTGGTACCGTTATCCTCAATAGCCCTGCGATACCGAGCGAGGTCTCCCAGGCACTCGATCCAGGTATCCTTGAAAGCAGGCACATTCTTGTACAGGAATAATATCTTACCATTTGCGAACTTCCAGAAATCGTGAAAGTCCTTCAAAGAAGTAGGCAACTGTCGTCGAAGAAGCTCGAGGAGTGGATGGATGCTGTGACGCCACAGACGAGCCAGCATGGAGCCCTTCAAAGCCAATTTTTGGAATTCGCGACCGGCAGAGGCATGTTCGCAGGCGAGAATGAAGTAGCAATATTCTTTAAGGAGTTCCTGATGTTTGAGGATAGAAGACTGCCATTCTTCGCTGTTGAGATTGCGCTTCTCGTCATTGGTTGACAATAAGTCGTTATCAAGTTCGGTGCATTGGGTCTCGAGCCTATAAAGTTGCCGAAATCTAGCCAGAACCTTTCCGGCGATTTGATCTCCCGGGATGTCTCTGGGGTCTGGTTCAGAAACCATGTCGAGAATAGGTGGGACAGTGGGAGTAGCAGAGTAAGATGATGGGAGAACAGAAACCGTGAGCTCGGGGGACAGAGAATCCAAACGTTTAATATTGTGTGGAAACTGTCCGCCTTGTTCGCCTCGGGACGTGCTGCCTATGTAAAGGCAACCAAACTGGTGGCGCAGTTGGAGACTTGCGGGCTCGATTTGGCATATGCTGCCCAGTCCCGTTTGACCAGCAGCCGAGCTGAACATCAGGTAAAACACCACCCCTCAAACTGACCGTGCCAGCCTATTGCAGTCACACATGTCTTCCCTCACGCCCCCTGCTTTACCTTGTTCTGGGAAAAGATGAGCTTCTTTGTCCTTTTTCTCAACAACTAGAAGTCAAGCCGATAGTGGTACCGGTAACCAAACGAGTTTAGCCTCGTTGGCCTCACAGCGACCCCTTCAGGGGGATAGTACGGTATCATAGAAGCCTCACGGGCCCGTGTGGATAGCTCTCACTCAATACTAGCGCCTGGGGATGCGACCAGCTCTTCTGCACCTCCGCTGCACTGCAAGATTGTAGCAGTCGCCTTGCAGCCAGCAGCCTGACCTGGCATCAGGCTGTCTGCCTCAGAGTCTGTAGCTCCAATGGCAGGAACCAGCTGGTTTGCATAGTTACGTATGAACTTTCTCAAACTATTTTCAACCTACTATCCTTGTAGCGGTAAGAAGTCCACGAATGAAAACTTCCTCAGGGGGTTGCCTAATCTATCTTGTGGCCAGGTAAGAAACCATCTTTCAACCTCACCGCATCATCGCTCGGACGTGCATTGTGCCGAGACTGCATTTTTCTCGTCGACTTGAACGAATGTACCACAGCCCTATTGCCTAGAGCTTGACATATAAACCCTTCTCTCTTCCGATATTCCCTCCGTTTCCATTCACATGTTCACATTAATCCATTAGCAGAGGTTAACATGCACGGCTACAGTTCGTCAGGGGAATCCGACGACCCTCGTCGGTCACCCCCTCATCCTCCTGGAAAGAACAACGACATGACAAGGAAGAAGAATAAGAAGCTTCCGCCTCAAAAGTCCATCAACCAGATGTGGAAGAAGTTCTCCAAGCGCAAGTTCCACAAGGCTCTCGCAGTCCTACCTTTCGACCCCGTGCAGCCTCCTGCCACTTGCTATTCTAATGAGCTTCTGTCGGCTGGTTACGAGCGAGCTGCTGAAGAATGCCGACGAAAGGTCGAAAAGATCATAAAAGAATGTAAGCGGTTAAACATGCGATATAGAGATGCCGGTTGGGACTTGGTGAGATACTCCGGAAAACTCCAGACCTTGTGTGAACATGTCGCTAATGCATAGAATAGGACTGGGATCTGAAGTACTGTAAAGGCCACTGCTTGAATTACCTTGGTACACAGGAGTTCGAAATAAACCACGAGACACTGCTCAAACCTGAAGCCGCTATCCCCAAGGCTGTGAAGCGAGTACATGAGATTTTCGAAAAGCCGACTTTCATGAAAGATGTCAGCGTTGGTGACGTTCAGCAAGGAACCTTAGGTGATTGCTGGATCATGGCCGGCCTAACGGCTCTGTCCAGCGTCCCAGAAGCTTTGTGTTCTACCGCGATGGCGAATGGATCTACTCCATAATTGACGATAAACTCTATCTCAAGTCGCCATGCTGGGATTCTCTTAGCGTGCATAGAGAACTTCTGCAGCAGATTGACTGCGAGAATAACGAGAATACTTATCGCAAGACTTATCAGACTGGCTCTAAGGCTCTTTTCTTTGCTAAATGTAAAAATCAGAACGAGACTTGGGTCCCTCTTTTCGAGAAGGCGTATGCCAAGGCCCATGGTGACTATGCGTCGCTGATAGGTGGTTGGGTGGGTGAGGGTGTCGAAGATCTCTCTGGTGGTGTTACCACCGAGCTTCTGACGTCTGATATCCTTGACGTCGACGAATTCTGGGACAAGGAGATGACACGAGTCAACGAAGAGTTCCTTATTGGTGCCTCTACCGGTCTGCTTGAGCACGGCTATGGTGAACGTAACGGTATCTCCGAGAGACACGCCTACGTCGTATTGAGAACCCATACCCTCGAGTCTGGTCAACGTCTAGTTAAGCTTCGTAATCCATGGGGCAAGGCTCGCAAAGGTATTTGGGAGGGGGCTTGGAGTGACGGCTCTAAGGAGTGGACCGCCAAGGTCCAGGAGGAGATGAACCACACTTTTAGTAGCGACTCTGCCTTTTGGATGTCTTACGAGGATCTCATCCGCAAGTTCTCCCACTTCGACCGTACCCGACTTTTCCGCGATCGCGATTGGCGATGCTGCCAGCGATGGATTGGCGTCGATGTCCCATGGAAGGCAGCGTACCACGAAGAGTTTCACATCAAGGTCACACAAGATACCCCTCTTGTCTTGGTTCTCTCCCAGCTTGATGGTCGTTACTTCAAGGGTCTCCACGGCCAGTACTCCTTCCGCATCCACTTCCGACTTCACTACAAGGACAGCCCTGACGCCGAGGATTATATCGTGCGATCTCATGGCAACTACCTGATGGAGCGCTCGGTCTCTGTCGAGCTGCCCGACCTTCCTGCTGGCAACTATGCTGTCTATCTCAAGGTCACTGGTAAGCGTGACTCGGAAGCTCAGCCCGTTGAGCAAATCGTCAAGCGCGAGGCTGCTCAGCGAGTTGAGAACGAGAAGCTCGCACAGGTCGGTTACGCCTATGATCTTGCTCACAGCAAGGCTTGGGACCACATGGACAAGGTCACCAAGCTGCGCATGAAGAAGGATCAGAAGAAGGCCTCATCCTGCCGTCAGAAGGAGCGTCGCCGTATGTGGGAGAAGCGTGCCATCAACCGCGAGGTCTCCAAGCAGCAGAGTAAGAAGAACTTGGAGAAGCGCAAGCGTCGTCGTGCTGAGTGGGAGGCTGAGCAGACTCGCCTTGACGAGGAGTTCAACGCCAAGGTCAAGGTCGAGCGTGAGCAGATGAAGAAGGAGAGACTTGCTAAGGCCGAGGCTGAGAAGGCTGCTGAAGCCGAGAAGAAGGTCCAGGAGGCTGATGACGAGGCTTTGAGCAAGAAGGCTGAGGAGATGAAGCTTGAGAAGGACGAGACCGTTGTTGTCGATGAGCACAAGGATAACGACGATGGCGTCATCTCATGCTCCACCGGATCACCTCACTTTACCTCCAAGAGCGTCGACTCAACAGTTGATGCTGCTCAAGAGAAGCAGGAGGTCCCTCCTGTTAGTGGAGGTCCTCCTCCCGCACCTGTTGAACAGGAGGAGCCTCTTCCTGTTCGCGCACGACCTGCCTACGACTCTGCTGGCGAGTCATCCGACTCTCCTGTTGAGGATTGGGAGGCTTTGTACAGCAGTGATGACATGGCTCGCAAGCCTCGACCGACGCAAACTAACGCTGCTGCCGCTCAGGATGAGTATGACTCCGAGGACGAGAAGATGCCTGAGCCCTGGAATGCTATCTGCATCGTTGGTGTCCGCATCTACTCGAAGGATGAGAACCTCGAGCTTCGCACTGTCATGGAGGCCGGTGAGCTACTTGGAGAAGGCATGGGATCTAAGGGAGCTGTCGATCTCGATAACGCTCAGTCCAACGTAGGCAGTGACCGAGTTGGACATGCGCTTACCCAATCCTAAGAACACCTAGATTTGTTGAGGAAGATAGTTCGGTTAACCCCTTTGAAGTGTGCGTGTGTGGTCGAAATAGGGATTATGTTGTAGTAATCACAGAGGCCGTTAAAAATTGCCAGTTCAAGTGACTTGTTGATCTTTTACGTGACTTAGGAGGATCGATGTGCATCCTTTAAATCCCCCACACTCTCACTATTTGCTAGTTTCTTATCAAGTTCGTTCAAGGGGCCGACTCACGAGTAATGTAGTAAAGATGGGTTCGTTATGAGAAATTCATATCAGGTCAAGGATATGACGAAGGGGAAATCCAGAGGGCAACGCAAAGGTTAATTCTCAAACACCACATCCTCAACATTGAGGCAAGCCCTACACCTGCTTGGTCATCTCTCTATTTCACATGCTGGCCTTGACTATACGTCTCCCATATGATTTTGCTGAATACATCAAGCAGATCATACTCCGAGAGCTCTGGGGGCCTGAATCCCAACATCAACAGGCAAGCAACAGAGTAGCAAGCTTGTGCCTTCGGGTCGCCTCGCACAATAGGAAAGTCCTCCTCTTCCAAGACGTAGTCCGTGAACTGCAATGTCGCAAGGACTTTCTCGACAGTCCCGAAACGCTCCTCCGTACCGAGACAAGGCTGCAGTTCCTTGAATTCCTTGATCTTCAATATCTTCTCACAACTTCTCACGCGGTCATCGAGCGTATAATGTGGCAAAGGATCGACCGATAGTAGTTTCTCGGTTTTGGAAACAAGCCATTTTGCATTATACTCTGCGTTATCCTTGGCAGCAGTGTCACGGATACATTTTATACATGCCTCGGCCTGCCTCCCGTTACGCCCAAAGATATCTTTCTCGGTGCAGAACAAGGAGTAGTAGGCTCGTACCAGTGTAGCGGGGTCATTGTCGACGTCACCGCCATTTCTGGCATTAGCCCCCTTTTCCCTGAATGCCAGGCCAATAGAGGCCAAGTCTGCACATGTCGCAACCCCTGGTTGCCCATGCCTGCATGTCAAACTGACTTCTGTCTGACCTCCTCTTTGCTTGAGTGAAGCTCCGGTATAGAATTGCTTTGGGCAAGGCAAGCCTTGTAGCCTACCCTCAATGTTTGGGGATGGCAAAGCATCGTATACTCGATAATGGCGGTTCGTGGCCAACGTATAATAGATGTTCGCCAGCGTCGCCAATGGATCCTCCAAGAGAGTTTCCACTGAAGCTTGGTATCCCAGGGTTTTGAGGACCTTGTCAAGGAGATGGATGGCTTCGCAACAAGACTCTATTGTGTGCCAGTGTTTGAAAGCCTTTTTCATTTCTGGAAAGTATTGAAGTTGACGAACACCCTTAATGAACGACATATCATGAGGGACCCCTAGACGATGAGAAAGTTCGTCAAGCTCTCTGTAGTCTCGCAACCCGGGCTCAGGCATTCCAACTGTGTCTGCGCAGGGCGCTACAAAGGTTTTTCTGACCCCGGGGGCTCGCATTGCCTGAAGACTCTGGCAATGTAACTTCAAGCAAAAACTCGGGAGATCGTCTCCTCGGTGCTCTAACCCGTGATAGTCTTGGGGACTCCCGGCCAGTTCTGGTTTGTCAACATCTTCACTTCTGCTGTCCTCTTGCGCACGTCTTTCCTGGTAAAGGGAGATGAGGGTGGTGAAGGAGCTCGAAACCTCGTCAAGGCTTGTGTTGGATGGGATCATATGGTGCAAGCGACCAAAGGCTTGTGAAACGAATATCAGCGCCAAGGTGTTGAATTCTTTTGAACACCAGTATAGGAATTTGGGCCTGTACGTTTCGTAGTGCTCAAGCATCCAAAGGCAACTCCAAATAGACAAGTTTGCAGTGTCAGCTTTTGATCGTCCGGCTCGCGGGTAATTCTTCAGCTGCTTGATGAGTTGGATGCGTTTGTTGAGCGTACCACGAGATTGTTTGCCTAAACCAACCGCTCCTTCCATCTCCGAGACGAGCTGTGATATAAACTCTTTGGGTCCGAGATCTCGAAAACTTGAGACATGATTTCGGGGATCCTTTTCGGCATCACACAATGCCCCATACAGGCATATAACCTCCAGCACTTGTTGACCCAACAACTCGCTGAAATCATCAGAAAAGCGAGCTTTGTCTTGTAGAATTATCATGGTAGAATGGCCACCAAATTGAAAAGGAGAGCTTGGGTTCTTCTGGCCTGAAAATGGCAGGAAACGGTATGAAAATACTTGGAGGGCGAGGATTTGGATTTATAACATGGTCTTCGCAAAACTCCATCAATCCTTCTACCCTGCCCTTCCCTGTACCCCTACGCCTGAATCACGGTTCAGCCTTCCGGAATGGCTTTCGCGTTCTCTCCGATATGCCAGGGTGTATCTAGCTACGTTGCACAAGAATCGGCGGTTGTCAGGAAAAAGAAGCATATTACCCCAACAAACCGAACTAACAATGGTTTGACGGATTTAGGCGGGTCACAAGAAGCCACTAAAGCATCATGCCGGGATGTGATACCGGTGTGATTAGCAGCAAGTAGCCCCATATGTCTCGCCAAGTCCAGAGTTGGTAAAAGCCTTGATTGTAATGATCCAACGGCACTTTTCCGTTTAGTAGAAGCGAAACATGTCAAAGCCCGGAACCAAAAACAACCAGCATTCATGAGTAGTGTCTATCAAGTCTTCTTCCTCGTATCTCCGGACAATTATGACTCTCTTTCCACAGGCCTAAACCCAGGTTACATCCGGGCTGTGGTCTCGTGCTCTTGGCGATTCACATTGACTTGCTTCGACTTATAAATTCCGTTCACGATGAGAACATACTGGCAATAGCAGTTGGAACGTCATATTTCAGAGAGTATCGATACGGAAGACAGGCGGACAAGGATAATAACAGGCATTAAAAACGATTGTTTGCCTTCCGTCACGGCTCGTTCCAACATGAAAAATCTACTTGGCATGCGACCGGACAAATCTTCTTATACTTCAGGACTCCAGTATTCTCCTCTATATAGTCGCCGTACATCTTAGAAATCAAGCAGTGCCTTTAGAAACCCAAGACCTCGTTTATACAGCTCGCACAACCGCATTCTGCTGAGAGTGGAGTTCGAGATACCGCATACAATGTTTGCTTACACGACATCTGACCCTGGCCTAATTGTGCCAATCCACAATATACTACAGGACAATTCTACAACTTCTGGCGTCCATGTATAAGTGGACATACATAGCAAAATTGCGAGCGTGTTGTGTTAGTTCCCAAATGAACACTCCTTCCTGACAGTAGAAAGAACGGACAGTACGCGATCTGCTCATTGCGCTCTCAAAAAACCCATCCGCTTCAAACCAACTATTAATCTGGAATACGGAGTTCTTGGTGTTAATGATGGTAGATTTGCAGTCGCCGGGAAGTGAGGCGGCTACGTCTCCACCTTCTTGACAGCAAATGAAGACATAGGCTCGGGTGTCTCATCTAATGGTCGACCAGTAGAGTGACTGATGTAACGATCGAACACGACGGCGGCTCCATAGCGGCCTTGGTGTCATGGGACTTGCACCAAGCCTTTTGGAATAGCGATAAATGTTCCAGGTCGGTAAGACTTGGCAGTGGTGGATCTTTGGAGACATCTGTCTGATCTTCCTGAAGAACTCCTGTCGCTGAGAAACCCTCGCCTCTCTCTTCTAATACTTGATCACAAACAAAACTCTATCACATATTGCTTCGTAGGTAAGATGATAACCGTTTACCATCCTTTTGAGTGATATCCATCGCCGGCCTCCTTGGAAAAGTATTGGTTCCAATTACTCGCGTTTACATCTTCGCTCTGCTTCATGCAAGGCTTCTCGGGGAACTGCTTCAAGTTGGCCACATCGTGTGATGTGTGTCGTCGCTTAAGGACGGCATTCGCTGTCGAGGACTTCAGTTGTCGCTCCCAGAGGAGGTGACGTCGAAGAGACTCGGTCAACTCGGTCGCCACCATATTACGACGAGTGGTACGCGGTGACGTTGCAGCCTGAGGCTGGAGTTGGTTTGGGCCGGTCATGATGGGCTGGGCAGTAGACCTGGGCACCTCGTGGATAGGCTTGAGGCCAGGACCACGCATACCCTTCATCATTAAAGGAGCCTCGTCAAAATCATTAGGTGAAGCAGCCAGTGAAGGGCCATTGGTCAAAGGAGATCGAGGAATTGCTGACATCGATTGGGAAACGTGGCCACCAAGGTTGCGTGCGCGATCATTCTGAGTAAGCATAAGAGTGATAAGAGATCGTCGAGAAGTCAAGTTGGGCTTGGAGTCAACCCGCTGGAAGAACCTGTCCATGCTAGACTTATCACTCTCCTCCATAGCGTCCTCCCCAGTCAGAAGAGTCGCCATCGTCATCAATGGCGTTCTCGTCAATGTAGTCATCGCTATCAGAGTCTACGGCAGCCTCATCGTCAATAGTTCGGGTCATGACATTGTTGCTGAAAGAAGCTTGCTTCTCTCGAGCAGACAGGAGAGAGCTGGGTCGCGATGAAGCCGTGGCGCTCTTCAAGGATCCATCCTCTTCAGATGAACCGCCGATTTGGAACACAGGCTTCTTGATGATGGGAATGATCGGCTTGCTGTTGCTAAGGCTCTGGTCCTGCTCACTAGAGGAACGAGAGCCACCAACCGCGAAGCGAGCAGGCTTCTTAGACTGCACTACCTTGGCGGCAGGCGAGGACTTGGGTTCGGAGATCACATCTGATGATTGAGCACCGGAGATGGTTCGAAGAGTAGGAATCTGGGAAGGCATTTTGATCGAGTCTTCAATTGTACAGGTTTGGCAATAGTGATCGAGTAATTGCAAAACAAATACTTTAATGCGGCTTGTCAAGGTTTATCTAAGAAAAGTAGGATGTGATGGTAATTATCACTTAGTACAGCTGGATGCGCCAGGGTGTTGATTACTCCATTATATCAATGCACAGTCCCCCGCCGAGACATGCGCATGCGAGTCACCAGAAGCAAAGAAGGAACAACACAGAAGTTCCCCCTTGCAGTACAACCAGTGCTGGTGATAACCCCACGATTCAATCGTTTCTCTCGCCGAGCTAAGCGAATTGGGAGCTCGCCCTTGCCCGTCTTTGACCCACCGGGTAAGCTTCTGGGTAGGGTTGGCACCATCTCGACGGCTTTAGCGGGTACGGGAACCGGCTTGGTGCACCACCCTGCATGATCGAGAAATTGTTAGTTATTCTCTTGACGACGTTGGAATGACTAGTCAGTTCGTCACACGATGATGACCTCAGCAACGCCAAGGCACTGCTGAAGACGGCTTGTTCGAATGAGTGCTGAATTTACATTATAGTCACCAGTTGTGCGGCATCGCTCCTTACCTCCCAATTGTCGTCGGCCTGCGATTCTATCTATCTCCGAATTGTTATAGGGTAACAGCTGACATCCACAGCGACAAATGAGGGTCTCTGGAACCAGAGCTGGCGCTCAGATTCAACGCGGAGACCCCCACATACGGAACAACATCAGCAGCGTTCTATTAGAGAGCTTCTCCACCATGTCAAAAAATAGAGACCAACACACACCTGGAGCTAGAACCGAGGAGGCGTATGTGACTCTGTTCTGTTAGGTTAATTTACTCTAATCCCTAATCAACCTCAGCAGCTCTGATCGGCCGCCAAACGCGCTAGTAACCACCTCATCGGCACCGAGAAACTTAACTTGGGACATTGTCCGGAGACAGCCTCGACAGATACATCGATCTCAGAGGTCAATTTACTGCGCAGCGCCTTTGATATAGAGCCTGTTATGCGTATGGGATCCAACTTGGCGGTATGTCGAATGTGGGCGCGACTTGAAATGTTCCGCGGAGCTCGAAACCAAGTTCATGTGCAAGATCCGCAGAAGTGCCCGTGCTAGATACAAAAAGAAAGCCAGGTGTAATCGTAAAAGCCCTTTCCAAGGAATTCTTCTGCTGAGCATGGGCGGCGTACCATCTGGGACAAGAAGATATTACAATGCAATGCTAAAAGTCTATGAAGCTCCAGGATTTTAACCAGTTCATCCACTACTCGCCAATTTCCTATTTTTCAGATCGTATCTATTTTGCGGCGAACATGCTCACGTCCGCGCCGACTGATCTGATTCTTTGTCTGAAAGGCTATGGGGATGGTAAAGTGACAAAGGACATGAATATTGCCTTCCTGCGCCGGCTTGTAAGAATGTAAAGATCTCACTACACTTGCAAAATGGATTTGCTGGAATACTGACTTCATTGATCCCATCAATTGAACTTAATGCCAGAAACATAACAACTGCCAAAAAGCGAGCTCTCCTGCGAGACCGATAAACTTGAGCTGTTTGCGCTTAATCATTTCCAAGACATCCCAGAGCTCACCATCTCATTGTAGGACCGTGATGGCTCCCTGCTATCTTACTCAGGCCTCAGAATAAGCGGTATTGCAGTTAACAATCATCTCAATATTCAATATATTATAGACTGGGAGTGGGCTAGCATGCTATATCCGCAATCCTCCATGTCTCTACCATGAATCATCTTGACAATGCAACCAGAATGAAGTCCTGCGTTGCGAGACTGAATAGCCTGGAGGCTATACTACCGCGACTCTGGGGTTTGTCATTGCCTTAAGAGCTACGCGAAATTCCAGAAAGTTCTCGTTGAGATCCAAAGATCTAACATTTTGTAAAGTCTCATCCAACTGGACAGGTCGGTTCCCAGATTAATCATTGATGATTGTGAAGTTTGGCCCGAAGTGCACAAAGCCATCGTGTGCAAGTAGGCATTCACCATCAGCGTGCTCGAGTGGTACTTGCTGGTAAGAACACCATTGAGCGGAAGCCGTAGGCTGTAATGTCTTAGTAGTCGAATCCTTTCGGATTGCTTGTGGGTGGATGTTGATGGCTCAGAATTGGTCAGATCTTCTACTAAAGTAATACGTGATTGCAATTGTCGCCTGCTATCGTCATTTGACTCTTGCCATTCCAACACTTCCTCAAACTTCCGCATTTCGACAATTATGTTATGCAGACCGTTTAGTTTTCCACACTCTAGTTTTGGCGCTGTGTACAAATGAACTGCTTGTGGTCACCCTTTTTGTTACCATGTGGTAGAATCTGGATTTGTGTCCCATTCCTTGGCACTCGCTTAAAATCTGGCGTTTTCATCAGTTCAATAGTTCTGGATCCAGCGATACTGTACTATTACTTACGCTTAAGATTCATTCAATGTTTTGTTCGCAACTCCGCCTATCCATGTTAGCGTCTTGTTTGCTGGAAAGGTTCGTTAGCGCGCTCACACGACTTCACAGAGCCATAACAGTGCCATCGAAGCGACAAGTGCCCCGTCTCCGAGTTCAGAGCTGAAGTTGGCAAGACATCACATGAGGTCCTGAATTGTAAGCAGCTGATATTGATATTTCTTCTGACAAACATATTGGCACTGAGAAACAGACGCAATTTGATGCGCTGAAAGAGCGAGGACGCCATTCATCGCCAGTCGAGAGATGAGGAAATAATGGGTGAAAAGCTATGAAAACTGGATTAGCAGAAAAGGGAAGCGGAGCTACTATACTGACGAATCTTGATAGATAAGATGATATAACTGTCAGCTTGTTCATTCCCATCGCTGTACCTCTGTGTTGGTTACTTGTTGCTTGGTAAATGAAGCATAAGTCATCCTCGGAACACCACTTCGATTGTAGATTAAAGTTGATACAATGAACTGTTTGGGCACTGACCCTACCTTTTTCCACTGTCTCACCTTTGATATCACCGCGCGCGACCAAGATCGGCGAGGCTGGGGTTTGGAAAAATGGTTGGGAGGATTGTTTCTAGGTGAAGTTCGAAGTGGCAGTCTCCTTTGTAATCTCATAGCATGATAGGAACATTAAACTTTGCGCTTGGTATAGTTGTTGCCGGGTAGGTCGGTGGAAGAATAACGACAAGCTCACTTGTTGGTTATGTATCGATCATTTCCGAAACTGATCTTAGCAGATTAGATTATAAAGTAAATCCTACTCCTCTGAAATTATGACCTTCGATGGTTTTCATGTTTCATTGCATATAAGAGTTCCAAAAGGATGATATTTTTGCCTACCGAGCATATCATGAAATGAGACCAAAAGAGGCGAAAAGAGATAGAAAGTAAAACCCTTGGCCGAGAAGACAAGTATTTAAAAGCGTAAAAAAATAACAATACCAAAAGCATTTCCCGTCCAGACAATACCAGGCGAGCTGACCAAAGCGGACTTGGCCCGATGTGCCCGTAATTGAAGGTATAGAATGAAAGAATATATGACAGCATCCAGAGGCCTTTACCAGAGTTGGCTCTGAGGGACTGTGGGGGCGGAACATAACCGCCAGCTTCTCCTAACCCTCGGTCGTATCACATGGTGAAGGTACGTGGTTAGGAAGAATTGAATGCAGAGCCTCCTGGAAAGCAGGGCAGCCTTTCCATAACTATGAGGTCTGAAGTGCCGTTACAACCGATAATAGTAATCTGAACAATTACCTTTCTGGGAGCGCCGGACCTACCAAAAAAGTACTCGAATGTATGGTACTGCAAGGTCGTTTTTAATGCACGGTGGCTCGTGCCGGCCCGCATACAAACGCCAACGATACTTTAAAATAACTCTGTTATTGTTGTTCCGATTCTTAATCTGATCAGCGTCTAGACGTACGAAGGACCAAGAAACCTCGGAGATAATAATCATGTGAATGAATGAAAAAAAACCCGCTAATCCCTTGTCTGAGGAAATAATCCCTCAATGAGGCATTTTTTTCCGTTTTGACCGTAGTTGGTGAGGGCTATTTACGCTGTGGGTAGAATCGAGGGGGAACTCCTTAAGAATTTTTGCGGACACTGTTAGTGCTCTAGACTAAGTCACCACCACCC